>CM020509.1:22013768-22297243 GCA_009823395.1 Thamnaconus septentrionalis | reverse complement strand
GGGACGCAAACGTGAAAATGGGCGGAAAATGCGCCGAGGCGCAGGTAGCGGCAGGGGCTGCGCCAGACTCATTTGAATGTATTTAAATGAGTCATTACGCTATAAAAGGACACACAGCCTTTTATGCAAATATGCCTCATTCAAATAGCGGCAGATCCAGAGAGAGTTTGCGCTCATGTCCGCACGCACTTTGACAGACGGAAACACCGCCAGCCAAAACCAGGCGCAGTTTCTGTCTGTCAAAGTGTTTCTTGCTTCTGAGTGAAACTTTCCTCTCTGAAAAGCCTGAAATATATATATGGCTCCCCAAATCTATATATAGACAGGCATAGACTACAGTATATATGCCAATATTTTAGATAGGCTATGAAAAATACAAATGGTACTCAGGTGTTGGTGATTGTCTTGCTTATATAATGACTAACGCGTCTTGCGTCTTGACTTTCTTTCCATTATGGCAGCAGTCTTGGTAAGACGGAGGAGGCATCGTAATGTCAGGCGCGCACAGGAGCACGTTTACCGTAGCAGAGCTACGTAGCTCGTTGCTTCAGCAGCGAGGGCAGCCAGCTCACGATCTGAAATGTTTTGTTTTATTTTCCGTGCATCCATGAACACAAACCTTTGGCGAACAACCTTTGGCGCAAACTGCTCTCAGGTTTCCAGACCGCAACATTCGCACCTGTTTCAGGTGCCGCATTTTAAACGTGTTTGCGCCTACATGTCATTAGCGCAAAAACCTTTGTGGATACCCGCATCGGCGGCGCAGATTGCAGCCGCAGTCTCGCCGCAAAACGTGCCGCATTTTACCGCTGCGCGCCCTTCTTTGAGGATCTACCCCTGAGACTTTTTGTTTTAAATCAACAATAGCAACCAACAACATACAGTATCTTTCAATTCCCACATACATCTTATATTGCTTTTAATTTTGCTTTCAAGCAGGTATAACTACATGTTGGAGCCCACTCAATCAATCTATCAATAAAATATTCAATGACTAAAATCAACATGGTGTCCCTTTTTTCAGCTTATGGCAATATGTAATGTATTAATGTGTTATGATGTGTTTTTTTTTTTTTTTTTTTTTTTTTTACAAATAATGTGTCTCCATTATTTACCTGTAGTTCAACTCTCCAACTTTTTTTTTTTTTTTTTTTTTAAAACAACAACTTTTTAATTCATTGGACACAGCAAAACAAAATATAAACAAATAACAAATATTTACGAATAACAATGTTTTGTTGGACTTAGATAGATAGACTATCAGTTCTATCTAGATAGCCTTTAAACTTTAGAGTAAGGACATTTCTTTTCAGGCATAAAAGAATACGTTATTTTTTGTTAAAATATTTGAGTACTGGCCCTGCGATGAACTGGCGACTTGTCCAGGGTGTACCCTGCCTTCGCCCTAAGACAGCTGGGATAGGCTCCAGCAGACCCCCGTGACCCTGAATTGGAATAAGCGGGTATAGAAGATGAATGAATGAATGAATGTATTTGAGTACTTGCCACCCCTGTATGTTTTGATGATTTGAGACGCCCTTTTTGTAAGCTAGATAGTGAGGTCTTTGTTTCATTTTCTTTCTCCTCAGACAGAGTTGAGTTAGGGCCTAGTTTTTTGTGCTTTGTTGACTTTTTATTTGGCTCAAACCCTTTAGTTCCGCCTTCCCCACCACACTTATCTGTTGGAATTTATACTCATTGCAAATAAATAATCTTTTGAAACCAAAACCTCGAGTTCTTTTCTTGTTGGCTGTCAGCCTCATCGTTACCTCCCTTAGGGTAACGGAACAATTGGGGGCTCGTCCGGGATATTCTGACAACGAGCAGGAAATGACTTGTGACCTTTGTTGAGCACATGAGAAAATGAGTTTCAACTTGCAAAAGTTTGTGGACAATCCTTCCATTGAGCAGGTTCACGCATGTGGTAAAGACGATTTATTGTTAATTGCAGCACACTTTGATATTCCTGTTCAAAGGTTTACTTCAAAAATAAATCAAGAGATGGGTCCTTGAAAAGTTGGTTGACTTCAAGGTCCTCAGTCCCACCGTCCTGTGTCTGAGACTTGGGTTGATAATGTTCCTCCTGATAATGTTCCTCCATTTTCAGGTTCATCGGGATCTAAGACACACCCACGTCCAATTTGGGGCTTCTAGCCCATGAGGAACCCCGAAACCCTAACTCTAATTCCAGCAGTAACCCTAACCCTAATTCCAGCCTTGTCGCTAACCCTAATGCAATGCAAGTCTATGAAGGTCAAAGGTCAACTTTGTCCTGGAGACATGGGACCACTTGCTGCTTCATCAGGATCCTCCAGTACACACCACGCCAAATTTGGGGCTTCCAGCCCATGAGGAACCCCGAAAACTTCACTCTAATTCCAGCCTTCCATCTTCACTGTCTCTGACATGCATCTGGGTTGGAGGTCAGATGATGATGATCATCATCATGGTCATAATAATTGGAATGAAATTGTGTGTTGCTATTGTGTGTTTCTCACTCTGACTTTGGCTCCTCTCTTGGTGTAGCTGACCACCAGCTCCACCTACATCCAACCACACACATCTGCGAGTTAGGACTTCCTGTGTGTGTGTTCACCATGTGCTGTTCACAATATTCTATTTTTAGATGACTCAGCTCTTGTCAGTTTGTGTTGTTTTCACCAGTGTTAAAACAACTCAAAGAACAATATATGTTTTAAACATTGACTTGAAGTCCAAATTGTGCAAACACACAATCTTCACTCACTGTGTTCTCCTCCTGAAGTTTCTTCTTGCCTTCAGGCGGAGACACAGACAGTCAAATCTCAGCTCCTGAATGCAAAGTTCTCCTCAGAACAAAGTTTCATGAGTGGAAAAGATGCTCCCACCTTTGGCTCTCTTCCAAAGTAGAAAGTCCACCAGGATGCACATGACAACGACCACAAGCAAAACTGCCACAAGGTGGCGCCACCAGCCTGGAAGAAGAAGAAAAACTTGATTTGAAACTTGACTTGTTTCAGAGGTGAATCCTCCAGAGGCTGAAGAAACAAGATCCACCACACATGACTGAATCACCTCCAGGCTGAGGCTCCTCAGAGTTCTTACCAGTGCTCCCAGTGGCACAAGACCACCTGGTGGTCAGTGTTGGTGTTGTTGCATCGGGGCCTGGACCAAAACATCTGAAAAGTTTGAAATTCTTTTTCTGTCAACAGGTGTGACTTTACTGGTCCCAGTCTGACCTTCAGTCTGGTGGATGAGAGGAAACAGCTGAACATCATCAGGAGAATCAGTCCTCCACACCTCACAGGAGAAGAGCTCCTCCTGGAGTGGCTCCTCACGATCTTGACATATTGATACAGTTTCTTGGCATCCATACCTGGGTTCATGTTGTGAATAAGGTTTTCCATCATACAGCCACCTCACTTTGTATCTACAGGAACCTTGTGATGTTGCCAATCAAAACGTGGGACAGAATAATAGAAACTGTGTCCTGGGGCTGCTGCTGCCAATGTCTGACTTCATGAAGAACAGCCACACACACACACACACACACACACGTACGGACACTTTAGATTAGATGTAAATACTCACAGGTGACCACTGACAGAAGAATGCCAGCTAGTCGATGATGTTGATCACTCCATCTGCAGATGAACTGTCCAGCAAGCTCCTCAGTGATCTTCGTTATTTCCAGAGAACAGTCACTGGTGAGAGACAGTTGGCCATATTCTTCTACATATTGTTGGCAAACCTCCCCGTTGTCTCCGTTCCTGACGGCAACAGACTGACGCTGTGCAACTGTAAGAATAAAGGGAAAATCAAGTGGAAGCATTTCTAGACTGTATTGAAATCAGGATGTTAGAAATCAAACCTCAGTTCCTCCTTCTCAACTTGGACACCATCATTTGTGAAAAAGTCTTTGCCATTTTTTCAGCTCTTACCTGCAACAGAAATGATGAGTGTGGCAAACACACTCACACACATCTTCACCCTGTGGCTTCCAAAGGTTCTTCCGTCTCGCTCCTCCACCCCTGTGCTGCCCACAGCCATCACTCTGCTAACTTTGAAGACCAAAATGAAGAAAAAAAAAAGATCTCTGATGTTTGTGAGTCGCTGAGATGTTCAACATGGAAAACAGAGGAGATCAGTTCAGCTTTCTGAAAGCTGGCAGCCTGGAGAACATCTCTGCCTGAAGATGTCGAACTGCCGTCTTGAGGAACTGAGGCGTGGGATTGGAAGAGTTTTTTGTTTTAAATATGGCATCATGACATGAAGTTGCAGTTCAGTGTGAAACCAAAGCCAAGAGAGGAGAAATGACCTCAGCGCTGTAGGAGTCACTTCATTTCTGTCTCCACTGTCTATTCTACAAAGCTGCAGGTGTCATTGTGTTGTGTTCCTCTCTGTCATCTGCCTTCATAACTTAGACAATAAAATACAGAATATTGCAACATCTACTCCAATGCCAAAGCCTGTTTAGTCCAAATAGGTTTTCCGTAGGGCTGTGTTCACATGTGCTGCAATAAAGAAATCAGGCGTTTAAGGCGACTCCGTCTATGAGCGTGTCTGCTTGCATTGGCAAAAGCCCCTTTGTTGAGCCACTACTGCCGTTGCTACTTGTGGAATTGTGAAGGCGTGCATGTCGCCAAGAAATGTCAGGAAACAGGAGTTAAATTTTACGATACTGTGTCAGTTTATTTCCATATATCACGACAATAACTCATCACATCGTAGAGCATTCATCACGATAACTCAATCTTGCAGTAACAAAAATAACAAACCCAAAACTGATCAATGCAACACACAGGGCACAGGGAAAACTGCCTGCTACCCAATCAGCAGCAGCACCTGCTACCAGGTTGACCTGGCCCAAATGGACTGCCTGGGCTGACCCAATACAGCCCCTACTGGCTCTTCCAATGCTGACTGGACACTATAGTTCATGTTTGCCAAGTCAGTTGTGTTGGTGGAGTTCAATCAGCAGAGTGAGTCTGCCTTTAGTCTCCATAGTCCTTCTGTGGAGGCTTTTATCCATCAACATGCTGACATTGCAGTAGAGGGTGGACTCATCAGCTGCTCCACCAGAGGCGCAGCTTCACCTCCATCTTCACTGTCTGTCACCTGCACCTGGGTTGGAGGTCAGATGATGATGATCATCATCATGGTCATAATAATTGGAATGAAATTGTGTGTTGCTATTGTGTGTTTCTCACTCTGACTTTGGCTCCTCTCTTGGTGTAGCTGACCACCAGCTCCACCTACATCCAACCACACACATCTGCGAGTTAGGACTTCCTGTGTGTGTGTTCACCATGTGCTGTTCACAATATTCTATTTTTAGATGACTCAGCTCTTGTCAGTTTGTGTTGTTTTCACCAGTGTTAAAACAACTCAAAGAACAGTATGTTTTTAAATGACACAAATCAAGTGACTTGAAGTCCAAATTATGGAAACACACAATCTTCACTCACTGTGTTCTCCTCCTGAAGTTTCTTCTTGCCTTCAGGCGGAGACACAGACAGTCAAATCTCAGCTCCTGAATGCAAAGTTCTCCTCAGAACAAAGTTTCATGAGTGGAAAAGATGCTCCCACCTTTGGCTCTCTTCCAAAGTAGAAAGTCCACCAGGATGCACATGACAACGACCACAAGCAAAACTGCCACAAGGTGGCGCCACCAGCCTGGAAGAAGAAAAAAACCTTGATTTGAAACTTGACTTGTTTCAGAGGTGAATCCTCAGAGGCTGAAGAAACAAGATCCACCACACGTGGTTGAACCACCTCCAGGCTGAGGCTCCTCAGAGTTCTTACCAGTGCTCCCAGTGCTCCCAGTGGCACAAGACCATCTGGTGGTCAGTGTTGCTGATGCATCGTGGCCTGGACAAATAGAGACCAAAACACAAAAAAATCAGTTTCTCCTTTTCTGTCAACAGATTTGACTTTACTGGTCCCAGTCTGACCTTCAGTCTGACGGATGAGAGGAAACAGCTGAACATCATCAGGAGAAGCAGTCCTTCACACCTCACAGGAGAAGAGCTCCTCCTGGGTGGCTCCTCACTGTCTTGGCACATTGATACAGTTTCTTGGCATCCATACCTGGGTTCAAGGAACCTTGTGATGTCACATAGCAGGACAACTGATGGTTCTCAGTTCTGGTCACTGGTGAAGACGGAGGAGGAAAAACAACAACATGGTAACAAAGTTCATCCCTGCAGACAAAAGAGACAAACAAAGCCTTGTTTCCATTAAACAAAGGTCAAATATTCCTCAGTGAAGAAGCTTCAGAGGAAATCTGAACAGAAGGAAGGAAAGTTAAACATCGAACCAACAGACTGTTCATGCAATAAACTGAAAACAATCGAAGACAATTACAACTTCTTCAAAACATCTTCATTTAAATCATCATTTCTGGCCAACAGCAGCTTCACTTTGTTGCTGAGAGCCAATCAAAACGATGGGACGGAATGATAGAAACTGTGTCCTGTAGCTGCTGCTGCCAATGTCTGACTTTATGAAGAACAGCCACACACACACACACACACACACACACACACACATACACAAGATGTACATACTCACAGTAGTTAACAACTGACAGATGAATGGCAGCTAGTTCATAATGTGCATCACTCCATCTGCAGTTGAACTGTCCAGCAACTCCTCAATGATCTTCATTATTTCCAGAGAACAGTCACTGGTGAGAGACAGATGGCCATATTCTTCTACATATTGTTGGGAAACCTCCCGCTTTTAACCAGGAGAATCACCTTGTCAAGAACTCCTCGCAAACAGCCAGTTAATTCTCCTACAGCTGGGAAGCTGTTGTCTACAGGGTTATCGCTAATCCTAATGCCATACAAGTCTATGAGGGTCAAAGGTCAACTTTGTCCTGGAGACATGGGGCCACTTTCAGGTTCATCGGGATCCCCTAAGACACACCCACGCCAAATTTGGGGCTTCTAGCCAATGAGAAAAAAATTTGGAGCAGACACAACAGGGTTACAGCTTTTGCTTGCTCCGGGGGCCCAGTTGGTTCTCTCTGATTGTACAAAAGGGCTTTGAGACGCCATTGGTTGTGATTTAGCGCTGTACAAATAAAAGTTTATTATTATTATTATTATTACAGCTGAGAAGGCACTGAAGATCCTCAAAGGACTGTTGCCACTCACTAGACCAAACAAATGCTTTCAATGGACTGGTTAATTCTTCTCTCGTGGCCGGCAGCTCCACTGTCTTAGTGCTGGAGATGCCCGCTTGCTCATGACTGCCATTCTGAGGCTCAAGCAGCTTCAAAACCAGTTGGCCCATCTGCAAAGAGAACGTGTCTGATAGATCATCTCTGTACTTGTTAGCTTGAGCCCTTGTGACCGCCCAGGCTGCAAAAATTTCAAGAGATTCTTGATTGTCACAGGGGGCATCGGCTGCAACAGGGACATCCACAATGATCGGAGTTGGGCTCACCTTTCCCCCGGCAATGTCATTACAGAGAAGGAAATCAACACCAGCTATAGGCAAGTCAGGAGAACTGCAACATGGAACCATCCACTAAGTCGAGGACACTGAAGATGGATTCTGTGCAGCGGGCGCGAGCATGTTAACCATTGCGACTCCCGCATTTTAACACTAGAGTGGCAAGAGGTAGCGGATGACAAAGGTAAGAGGTTGGCCTTAATGATTGACTGAGAACCGGCTGAGTCTCTCAGTAGGGTGATCTCTTTTTGTTGTGAAAACTGCCATTACTATACTACTTATAGTGCGCCAATTTCTCCTTCCATCCGGATGGATTCAATTTTAAAATGATTTATTTTTTCATTATTTATTTAAGTTTGTTAAAGTGTTTTTAATGACTCATTCATGAATGTTAAGAGTTTGCTTTGTGGAGAATTCACAATAAAAATACATTGAAACTGTCAAAGATGGACTTAAGCACTATTATTGAACTATACTGTATTTTTTGAGTGATGTGAAGCTTTCGACAAGCGCTGCGCAAAGGAGGCCCATTTGATTTTTTTTTTTTCAGGGGGGGGGCAAAATTCCTGGCGGCGCCCCTGAGCGGGCATCTCCAGCACTAAGGCTGTGGAGCTGCCGGCCACGAGAGAGGAATTAACCAGTCCATTGAAAGCATTTGTTTGGTCTAGTGAGTGGCAACAGTCCTTTGAGGATCTTAAGTGTGTTGTGGAAAAGAGCGAAGATACTGATGCAGAAATACTGAGTAAATAAGTAATTTAATGAACAGAAAATAAAAGATCGGATATCCGAGGCACAAACAAAGTACAACCAACAGAACAGATGCAACAGGTGCAGCAGCTCGAATGAATGCCAGTGCAAGTGCAAAGAGGAAGAAGAAGAAGGTCTTTTATACAGTGGACCGGGAGGGACAAGATAAGGAAGAAGGAGGAGAGAGAGAGGAAGACAAAACAATGAATACAGGACTAGCAGGACGATTTCACAGCTCATATCCTGTACAGCGTGCTACTAGTGATCATACAACATAAAACAGAATAAAGAACAATCCAAGAATACATATTTTCCATTACATTTCCCCCTTTTGATCATTCTTGATCACAGGAAACAAAGTGAAAATATCCACACATACATCAGTTTATCCTCACCATTAGCTTTGGATGAAAACATCATAACTTGGATTGTTACACCTCCTGTGACCGCAAAGGCAGGAACTTGTGAGGCACATATCAGTACAAAATCACAGTTGCACTAAGTAAATAGGAAAAAATCAGGTTGTAGTACATATTACAGCGTAGCATCATTTTCAATGCATACAGAGTGTAGTTCTTCTCCGAGAGCACTAGCTCGAGCGATGGTTGAACAGTCGGCGCGGCATGCGTGAACAGACAAAACAATTCACATGTCCTTGAGCTCGTGCTGCAGAGTTGGCGTAACGCCACCAGAGGTTGGTTGCGTGCTGGCGTGTGCAGGAGTCTTCAGGGAATGAGTGGGCATGTCAGTTGTGGCCCATCTTTTGTGTCGGTCAGCCCGTCCTGGCTGACCTACACTGAGTTTACGTGGGGTGTAGTGTAGGGTGTGGTGCGAAGTGGAAAAGCAGGTGCACCAGCAGGGTGTGCTGGAACAGGAGTGCGGAGGCAGTGATGGTGGCGTTGCCACCTTCTCCTCGGAAACTCTTCGTGCTGTCCAAGCACCAGATTGTAACGATGATCCCGCTGATGAGGCCCAGGCTGGCCAGCGTGCCCGTGAGCCGCAAAGGCCTGGCAGGCGGAATGGGTGCCATGGCGCGGACGTTCCATCTGGCTGCTTTCGTTGGGTGAAGCGTTTTGATTCACCTTTCACTCGTCAGCTCCGGCGTCCTCGGCGTCCTACAGCGTCAGGTGATGATCCGGCACGTGGCTCTCCTGCTCTCTCTGGAGTGCCTTTGTCAGCTCCTCGGCGACGACTCACTTGCAGTGGCTTGCGTGGATCCAGGTGGCTCTTTCAGCCACTGTGGCGCGGTCTGCGTCACCAGGAGCACTTGGGCGGCCCTAGCCAGCGACTTGCTCTCCAGCTCTTTCTCGGAGGTCCTTTACCAGGGCGTAGTCGCCAGGCTTCAGGCAGTGCAGCGGTCCCGTCGCAGCCTGGGGTAGAGCAGCGGACACTTGGCGCCGCCACGTCTGCTAGGCGGATGCAAGGTTGGAAAAATAGGTTAGTATTGTGTCTTCACACAAGGCCGTGGAGGAGTGCCTTTCCTCCTGTAGTCATACCAATCTGGGGAGGAGCTGCAAACAAGACTTCAAAGGGACTGAGATTAGCGCGTGCGCGTCTCCTCATTCTCATGTACATCAGGACAATGGGAAGAGCTTTTGGCCATGGCAGGCCGGTGTCGGCACAACATTTGGCTAACTTGCTTTTCAGCGTACCATTTTCACGCTCAATCGCCCCACCACTGGCAGGATGATAAGCACAATGTTTTTCGAGGTCAATGCCAAAAAGTGTCCCAATCTGATTAAGTGCCTCATTTGCAAAATGTGTTCCATTATCGCTGGAGATTTTGTTTGGAATCCCCCATCTTGGAATTATTTCTGTCAGCAAGGCTTTGGCCACGTCGTTAGCTGATTGTGTGGCGCTGGGGGCAGCTTCGACCCATTTCGACCACATATCAACCATGACAAGACAAAACCTTTCCCCTGCTGGCGGTGTCAATTCGATAAAATCCATCATGGCGTGTTCAAAGCGGTCTGGTTGGGGCGGGTGTGCTGCTGCTGCTGCTGCTGCTGCCATCTTGACTGGTCGTCCTGCATTTTGTGAAAGGCAGATCAAACGTGCTTCACAATGCTTTTGTGCCACGACAGAAAACCCTCTGGTGAACCAAAATTGATTAATCAACTCCAACAGCCCCCTTTTGACACATGGTCTAACGCATGTGTCAATTTATAAAATGAGGGAAAATATGCTTTGGGAGACCACGGCTTACCGTTTGGTCCTACCCAAATGTCGAACCACGCGGTCCCAACGTGCGCCTGCGGGCGCCAAGTGGCCTTCTCCTTTGCTGTGGCGAGGACTGCATTTCAGCCAGTGAGGCATCAGCATCCTCAAGGATGGCGTCATCATCGGAGCTGCGGCTGTGGCGGGCGCATGCTGCTTTGCAGCTTGCCTTTGCTGCTGTGTCTGCTCTGGCGTTACCCTGGGAGACAGGATCACGAAGGTTAGTGTGAGCAGAACATTTACATACTGCTATCTGGGAGGGCAGAAGTATGGCTTGCAAGAGGTCAGCAATAAGCACATGATTTAACACGGCTTCCCGTCTGACTTGAGGAAGTTCCTGCATTTCCACAGTGCCCCAAAGTCATGAACAACACCAAGCGTATGTGGGGTCTGTGTGATTGTGACTGACTTGCCCTCTGCAAATTTACAAGCTTCAGTTCGCACAACCAGCTCTGCCCTTGTGCTGAGAGGTGACATGGAAGGAGTCGGAACAGATGACCTCCGAGTCGGAGACAACTGCGTAACCAACTCTGTTGGCGCCTTTGTCGTCCCGGGCAGCTCAACCATCTGCGTGAAAACAAAATCAGCATTAGCAAGGGGTTCGTCAGTCAGGTCAGGTCGGGGAGCAAATTGTGTCTAGCTCTGCTATGCAGTCGTGTGGCTCTCCGTCGGTGGGGAGCAGGTCGGTCGGCATTTCGAGCAAACAAGTGTGATAAGCGCGGGTACCGTGCGGCAGAGAGAGATGTGGCGTCGCTGCTCTGCTAAAATCAGGGACACGGCGTGCGGTACCAACAGCGTGAGCTGCGCATATCCACGATGTCACGGGGTGCTGACAGGGCTTTTTCAGAGGCAGCTGTGGCGCGCAGACACCGGCAGGCCCGCTGCAACCGGATCGAGCTGAGCTGAAAAATAACCAACAGGCCTGAGGTCAGTGCCGTGTTTCTGCAAAAGAACAGAAGTCATGCATCCTTCTCTCTCATCCACAGCCTGAGCGAGCGGTTTCGTGGGGTCGGGGATGCCTAAAGTGGTGGCGACTGCAGGGCCTTCTTCATGGCCGTGGCAGCGTGTTCAGCCGCTTCTGACCAGGCGAGCTGGGATGACATAGTCATGCCTGGTTTGTGAATGAGCTCCCTCATTGGTTTCTCGAGGATCGAAAAATTTGGAACAAAATTTCTACAATACCCACAGAGGCCCAAAAAGGACATCAGCAGTTTCTTTGTGCGGCGGCTTGGGAAAAGATGAGATAGCTCCGATCGCTTCTGGGAGGCGTCCGACCTTGGCCTGATATCACATGGCCCAAAAATGTTGCAGTGTTCTGGCAGTACTGCATTTTCTGTAGGCTCGCTTTGTGGCCCTCGGCTGCGAGGTGTTTGAGCAGGCTGACTGAATCAGCGGCATTGCTCCTCCGTTGGGGCTGCAATCAATAAATCATCTACGTACTGCAGCAGCGCAGAACCTTGGGACAGCTGTAGGCGAGCGAGGCTGTCGCGGAGGGCTGCATTCAAAATAGTGGGTGATTCACAGTAGCCTTGACACAGCCTTGTGAAGGTGTAGGGTTTCCGTTGAACTCAAAAGCAAACCAAAACTGGCTGTCCGGGTCAACAGGAGCGCTGAAAAAAGCACTGGACAGGTCAACAACTGTGAACCACGTTGCATCAGTCGGAATTTGCGATAAAATCGTGTGTGGGTTGGGCACGTTGGGTGCCCTGGCGTGGACAACAGCGTTAACTGCTCTCAAATCTTGAACAAACCTCCAGTCATCACGTTGAGGAGGAACTCTGGCCTTTTGACAGGGAACATGGGCGTGCGCACTGGTGAGTCGGGGCATGGGGCAATGACACCTGGGGCCGAATATCACTTTTGGGTGTGATCTTCACGGTTCGGCACCTTTGATCAGTCCCACGTCGTATTTGTGAGCAGCCCACAGTGAGGAGGAACCTCACTCAGTTCCTCGGGCAGCTGCGATGTGTCAGTGAAACATGCCACCCTGGTGTTGTGGCGCTCGCTGTCGGCGTGTCTCTGTTAGGTGTAGACAGCGAAGAGCCCGTCTCTCAGTGGAAAATCAGTCTTGTGCACCTTCAGTGAGGGGAATAAAAATGTCCCGCTCCTCTCGGTGCCAGTCTTTGGTCGACAGGCATTTTGTCAAAAAAGGAACCTAGGTCCTTCCACTCGTCGCCTGGACCCTTGGAAAGTGAAATGTGTGGGGTGGACCCACGGACAGAAAAAAATGCACTCTGCTCCGGTGTGAGTGAAACAGAGGCAACGCATCGTTGGGGGCCCCAAAACAAAAGGTACAAACAAAAGGTCATCATTCACGCTTGAAAAAAATTGACTCTCAAACACACTGTTTCTTTCACGCGTTGCACAGGCTGTGCAGTGCAAATTAGGAGCCTTCATGAAGTGAGCATCACCCGGCACTTTATCGTCGGCCGCCGCTATCAATTCTTCTGAGGCCTCGAGGGAAGCAACCACTGGTAGACATGCAGGGAGGCTTAGGAATTTGAGCCAAGGCCGAGGAAGATAACGACCTGGCAACAATCAACCCGTCGGGGTGGAGATGAGATTCATGCCCAGGGCTAGAAGCAAATCTCTTCCCAACAAATTCATCGGACACACTTCTGACAATACGAAGCTGTGTTTAATTTGTTTTCGCGATGTGCATGTCTCGTCGCCATAGTCAATACAAGTAAGTGCAATACAAGTCGTTCCAGCTGCCCGATAGAATGAATATACCTCCACTTTTTTACACTGAGGAAGTTTCTCTGCATGAATGGCGACAGTGTTGCTCCGCTATCGGCTAGGAGCGTGATTTTTTACCCATAATGCTAAGGGTGACCGGCGGCAGTTTCTCAAAGCGCAGCCGTTATACAACGTGTATGTGGGTGGAAAGAGGGCGTGACGGCGCTCTAACCTGTCAATGGTGCTCAAAATTTGCTCACGTAAATCAACCTCGGACTCTGTGTCAGTGTCAATGCATGTCTCACCGTCAGGCTGAGAGCAATCAGTCGAACCTAAATCATTGTCAGAACAAAAATCAGCATCAGCATGTAAATCAGTATACGTTTTGGAATAATCACCATCAGAACATGAGTCAGTGTATGTGTCAGCAGGGGAAGGGAAGTTAGAGGGGACAGCAAGCATTTCTTCATTGCAAGAAGCGTGTTGCGTGTGTGTGTGCATCACTTCCCCTTGGCGCTGTAGGCGAGGCTCCGTCTCGCCCGGATCCATGCCGTGTCCCCACTCCACCTCCTCCCCAGTTGCTCTGAGTTGGATCCTCTTGGAACCTTGGTGGCGGTTCCTCTCGATCCTCTCACCTGGTTCTGTCTGTCGCGTCGGTCTTTTCCCGGCATTCTTTGGCCCAGTGACCCATTCGACCGCAGTTGTGGCATGCACCCTGCACATTTCTTCGGTCCTCCCCCATGGCTGCTCTTCTCCGGTTGTCGTTGTCCCTGTAGGATCGTCTCATCGTGTCAGGCGACCCTGCAGCGAAATGCCTCATCATGGTGAGAGAGGCTTTGTGGTTGTCACGCTTCATTTTCTTGTCCTCCATCTCGCGGCTTCCGCCGATCCCCACGCAGCTTTTGTTAACTGCTTTGGCAATCTGCGGGGAGCAGCCCGTTTCTGAATGCATTGATGAGGCCCTGTTCCCATGGGCGGAAACAGCACCAATCTCTGCCGGCGGTGTCACCCCTGAGAATTCGTTGTACACTTCTGTTAGTCGGTTGAGATATTTGTCGACACTCTCACCTGTTTCTTGCTTGCACTTGGCCACGCTGGTGGTGTCGCATTTGCGGGGAAACTTGACTTTGATGTGCTCGATCAGGCCCTGCACGGCCAGCACGTAGGGGACGGTTCTGCTCGTCCGTCAGGCGGGACTCACCATCTTCACGTCCGGGCGAGCTTCTCCTTTATTTTTCGGCACGCAACTGACCCTATCTTCAGAGACAGGAGGCGCCTCAGCTCTGGAAAGGTGGGGCAGAATTCTCTGCAGAACGTGTCGAGGGCCTCTGGGAACTTCTCTCCACTGGCCTCCAGGGACGGAAGGAAGGCCAGAGTGCCCCTCATGTCTGCCTCCATTAAGGGGCGGAAAGCGTGGCACAGTTGCCCCTCTGGGCCCATCACTTGAACCATCGGCATTTGATGCCCCTGTGCGGCTGTTAGTGACCTAGTGTTTCGCGGTTCGGGTGTTTGTCACCTTTTTCGGCTGTCTCCGTCTCCTCCTCAGGTGTTCCATTTCTTCCTCGGTTAGGAAGTCATCTCCATTGTCCGAGTCTGATCCAGTGGGTTCTCGGCATAGCGCTGTGGTGGCAGGGTGGACGAGAAATGGTCGGATCAGGCAGGGCTGCTTGCGGAGCAGCTGGAGATGGCTGAACTGCTGTGAATGGCACAGCTGCTGGAGGAGCTGCTACGACTGGCGTAGCTGCGGCGTTGGCGGGGGTTGTGCAGGATCGACTCGTGGCAGAGCTGCTTGAGGATAGGCGGAGGAGGGTAGACATTCATGTCCAGGAGAGGGTCCCTCAGGCCTGTAAGAGAAGGATACAGGCGATTTGGTGCGTTTGAATGTTCGTGTGTGGCGGCTGCTTTTCCGTCTCCTTTTCTCCCTCCTCCCGGGGTGTGTGTGAGTGTGTGCACCCTCTGCCGTTATCTCGGTCACCCCTGTGCTCCAGCGCACAGCGCTGTTCACCACGTTCTTTACTTTTTCCTGTCCTGACTTCTGCTTCAGTTTTCCAGAATGAAAAACACCTTTCATGATCTTTGATCATTTGAATTTCCCACCTGTTTGTTTTTTTCCTTTTTGTAACCTTTCCCTCGGCTATCTTCGGTGATCCCGGAGGTTTTTCAATTCCTCCATACTACCCCCTCTGGGAAACCACACTTTTCAACCCACACATCCAACATATCAAGACAATCTGGACCGTATTTTTTCCGCATGTCGTCCACAATTTGTCCCCCCTGGGAGTGACAGCAGCCATCTTGCTCTGGTTCTTCCCCATCCCTGTCTAGACTTATTACTTGTCGCTGCACAGGCGTCCCTGTGGCCCCTTTTTCTTACTTAGGCGCAAAAAGGTAGAGAAAAAATTCACCCCTTCGGTGCTTAATCACCAAAGGTTTGCCCGCTCAGCCTTCACCAACCTTCTTGGATATCTGGTGGCGGGACAGAACAAACCAACATGCACGCTCTGTACTGGGACCGCAGTGATTCACAATCACCGCCTACAACACAGAAAGCGACTAACGCATGCGTTCCGTCCTGTACTGGGACCGTTCGTGGACGACAAGAGAAAAAAAACCCTGGTCACTGTTATGCCTGGAAGAAGAACAATTACTTCTCACCCGATGTCTGGATAAGCACTTTCTCTCCAGGTTCGTTGGATAGGCGTGAAGCCGATCAGATCCACTCCAAAGCGCGCCGATCCTCTTGTCTCTGAATGCTTGGTTTGAGGTAGAGGTGGGACGGAGGAGATTCCTCCATTCCTGGTGCCTATGAACCTCGGCGTCCCAGAGTTTCACTGACGGGTCTCCAGCTATCCTGTTTGTGACGCCAAATTGTTGTGGAAAAGAGCAAAGATACTGATGCTGAGTAAATAAGTAATTTATTCATTCATTCATTCATCTTCTATACCCGCTTATTCCTGTTCAGGGTCACGGGGGTCTGCTGGAGCCTATCCCAGCTGTCTTAGGGCGAAGGCAGGGTACACCCTGGACAAATCGCCAGTTCATCGCAGGGCCACATAGAGACAGACAACCATTCACACTCACATGCACACCTACGGACAATTTAGAGTGTTCAATTGACCTCACATGCATGTTTTTGGACTGTGGGAGGAAGCCGGAGAACCCGGAGAGAACCCACGCAGACACGGGGAGAACATGCAAACTCCACACAGAAAGGTCCCAGGCCCGGGCCCCGGAATCGAACCCACGACCTTCTTGCTGTGAGGCGGCAGCGCTAACCACTGCGCCACCGTGTCGCCCATAAGTAATTTAACGAACAGAAAATAAAAGATCGGATATCCGAGGCACAAACAAAGTACAACCAACAGAACAGATGCAAAAGGTGCAACAGTTCGAATGAATGCAAGTGCAAGTGCACAGAGGAAAGGAAAAAGCCAGTCTTTATGCAGGAGGACCGGGAAGGGACAAGATAAGGGAGAAGGAGGAAGAGAAGAGAGGAAGACACAACAATGAATACAGGACTGGCAGGACGATTTCACAGCTCATATCCTAGACAGGGAAATCAAGAGGTTACATACGCTACTAGTGATCAAATAACCGAGAATACAACAGAGTAAAGAATAACCCAAGAATACATATTTCCCATTACAGCGGCACGCTGCAATGACAACCGACCTCAGGCTGGGCCCCACCTGGTGCAAGTGGAGAACCGGGCTGCGGGCTGGAGCCCGGGGTGGCCTGGAGACAAAGGCTGGTGAGGGCTTGGGTTCTGGAGTAAGGTTAAGTCAGCCAAAGATCATCCAAGGGAAATGGAACTTAAAGTTTACCTTAAGACCTGGGAGGTGAATGCAATCAACAGGGTGGCCTGGGGAAAGCTTGTCCGATGTGGGGCGGCACACTGCAATGACAACCTGGGCCTCAGGCTCGGCCCCCCTGGTGTAAGTGGGGGAACGGGCTGCGGAGCAGGAGCCCCGGGGTGGTCTGGATCACAGGCTGGTGAGGGCTTTTACTTCTGGAGGAAGATTAAGTCAGCCGAAGATCATCCCAGGGAAAATATGGAGAATAAACTCAAGAAATGGAATTTAAAGTTTACCTTAAGACATGGGAAGAAAATGCAACCAACAGAGTTGCCAGGGGACAGCTTGATCGAGAGGGTGCCGTCCACTGCAACGACAACAATCGCCTCAGGCTGGGCCCCCCTGGTGCAAGTGGGGGACCGGGCTGCGGAGCTGGAGCCCCGGGGTGGCCTGGAGACAAAGGCTGGTGAGGGCTTGTAGTTCTGGAGCAACATTAAGTCAGCCAAAGATCATCCCAGGGACAATATGGAGAATAAACTCAAGAAATGGAATTTAAAGTTTACCTTAAGACATTGGAGGTAATTGCAACCAACAGGCTGGACTGGGGACAGCTTGATCGAGATGGCGCCGCCCACTGCAACGACAACAATCGCCTCAGGCAGGGCCCCCTAGTGTAAGTGGGGGACCCGGGCTCTGGAGCGGGAGCCCAGGGTGGCCTGGAGACAAAGGCTGGTGAGGGCTTGTGGTTCTGGAGCAACATTAAGTCAGCCAAAGATCATCCCAGGGACAATATGGAGAATAAACTCAAAAATGGAATTTAAAGTTTACCTTAAGATCTGGGAGGTGAATGCAACCAACAGGGTGGCCTGGGGTCACAGGATGATGAGGGCTTGTAGTTCTGGAGCAACATTAAATCAGCTGAAGATCATCCAAGGAAATGGAACTTAAAGTTTACCTTAAGATCTGGGAGGTGATATATATATATATATATATATATATACACACATATATATATATATATATATATATACATACATATATATATATATATATATATATATATATATATATATATATATATATATATACATATATACATATATATATATATATATATATACATATATACATATATATATATATATATATATATATATACATATATATATACATACACATATATATATGTATATATATATATATATATATATATATATATATATATGTATTTGAAGTCTTGCAACGTTTTTCAGCAGAGCTGTCTTAACATAAAGCGAACAGCCTTTTTTTTTCCTCCTAGGTATTTTTAATGTACCTTTTTTTTTAGTTTTATGGAGATACAGGTAAGAGTCAAGATATCAAAAATGAAATCTAGTTTGTCTTGATGATGGTTTTGTGCATACATCTTTGAGACACAATAGCATTTATACTTTGTGTACTATCTTGTAGGTTTGCAGATGCTTACCTGCAGGAGGTTGAGAGGACCTCAAGTACATGGTGGACCATCCAGGATTGGAGCCAGTATGCCTGAATAGGTTAAAACAAAAGTAAAATCAAAGATTTTGCTGGATTACTTCTTTAACCTTCAGTAGGTATAAAAAATGTAACTGTAATAAAGTGTGACAAACTGGGATATCTGTGTTTTTTTTTCATAAACAAGCAATGTGTAATAATTTACCTAATAAATTGAGCAGGAGTCATTTCCAAAGTATACACACTCCAAGCATTTATTGCCATTGAATTATTTACAGATAAGTTATAAATGTGAATTTGAATGTGAATATGTATTTGCAACACAGTATCCTTAGACCATCACATCAACTGAGAAACAACATACAAGAAAACTATTTACAACTACACACATAAAAAGGTGAACTTGAGCCAGCGATGATAGCTTCTGGTGCAGAGGTAGAGCCAGGGGAACATGTCCTGGTGGGAGTAGAGCCAGGGAACATGTCTGAGGCAGATATTGTGACAAGTATTAAATTATATACTTTGGTATTAGAATTGCAAGAAGGTAAGGGGAGCAAAGAAAGGGGAGTATTAGCCATATGTTATACCAAGAGCAAAACAACAAAAAATAAATTGTTATATAATAAAAAGTTATACCAACCACTGCACTAAATATCTTGTCCAATGTCTTGTAGTCACATGGGGATTAGAACACGTTATCACCCCACTGTTTATGTGAGCTGGTGTTTCGCTTGCACATTAACATGTTGAATGAGGAAAAGCTGGCGTGTAGGCTGAGTATCAGCGATGAAGTCAAAACAAGGCTGGCGTTACAGGTATATGAGGGAAGGAGCTTTGAGACAAATCAAAGCCCATCTTTTAGAAAGCCAAAAACTAAGCTTATTTGTGAAAAGCCTTTTGGCGTCTAAAAGTAGGCTGTCACCCTGATTTTGCAGACACACACACCTCTCAGGTTAGCTTCTGCTGCGGCTAACCTACCATGTAGTTACTAATCGTGCGGCTAACCTACCATGTAGTTACTGAAATCGAATTGAGTTTGATAATCACCAGGCGAAAAGCGGAAGTTATTTCTTAGAACACATTTCACACAGCTTTCTCACAGCGCCCCGTTTATTTTACGTGCATTTGCTTTAAGCGTAGCGATTAACGTTACTGCAGAGACTATGTTATGGCGTTAGATTTACAACAATAACGTTGACGCTGCGTTAGCTGCAATGCTAAAACACATTGAAAGCTAGGGGGAAAAAGGAACGAAGGCTCAACAGTACATCAAAATAAAATGTTAAAAACTTACCCTCTTCCACGTTTGTAGTGGTGTCACGAACCGTTAGGACCAATCCATTTACTGTGTTTAAGCGGAAATTACCAAATCCAGCGTTGAACTGCCTTTCAAACAGTCTCCTTCGTAGGATGGTTAGCACACATACAACAGTGTTGGAACTGTAGCCGGTGCGTCCTTAAAAAATAAAAGCCAATACCTTCTTCCCAAAGACTCGGACGTGAGTTAGAAAAAGGCTGAGATGCTCATTTGTGCAGCAGAGCCGGAAACAACACCTTCTTCTGATCGTGAATTTCGCCATTGTTCTCACGGACGAGTTAGAAAAAGACTGGGATGCTCATTTGTGCATGGAGAACCGGGTAACCTTCCTTCTGATGGTGACAAACCTTTCCCGGAAGGCGGTGCCACGTAACCTGAGGGGAAGAATTCGAGCGCAGCTTCCGTGACTTTCGGGGTTGTGATGGAAGCCTTTCCACGAATGCGGTGCCTACCCGTCTGAGGGCAGAAGGGTCAGGTCACTTCCGTGTCTTGGTGAGATCACCCGGTCACGGAGTACGATCTGCCGTTTGGAATACAAGAGTTGAAAGTAGGAAAACTTGCAGGCGGTACAGGGCGGACTTAAAACACGCCAGGATCGTAGACTTGCATACTATGGGACCTTGATAGAAAACCGCACTGGTACATTTTGCATTTTCGGGGCGGTTGTTCAGACATTGAAGTGATGCTGGACTTAGACGCTGGCTTGTCCGACAGCTTGTCGATGGGCAAAGCAATGACAACCTGGGCCTCAGGCTGGGCCCCCTGGTGTGAGTGGGGGACCGGGCTGAGGAGATGGGATTCAGGGGTGGCCTGGAGACAAAAGGCTGGTGAGGGCTTGTAGTTTCTGGAGGAAGATTAAGTCAGCTAAAGATCATCCCAGGGACAATATGGAGAATAAACTCAAGAAAATGGAATTTAAAGTTTATTTTAAGACATGGGAGAAAATGCAACCAACAGGATGACCAGGGACAGCTTGATCGAGAGGGTGCGTCCACTGCAAGCGACAACAATCGCCTCAGGCAAGGGCCCCCTGGTGTAAGTGGGGGACGGGCTGCGGAGCTGGAGCCCCAGGGTGGCCTGGAGACAAAGGCTGGTGAGGCTTGTGGTTCTGGAGGAAGATTAAGTCAGCCAAAGATCATCCCAGGGACAATATGGAGAATAAACTCAAGAAATGGAATTTAAAAGTTTACCTTAAGACATGGGAAGAAAAATGCAACCAACAGGGTGGCCTGGGGACAGCTTGTCCGATGTGGGGGCGGCACCCTGCAATGACAACCTGGGCCTCAGGCTGGGCCCTGGTGTAATTAGGGGACCGGGCTGAGGAGCTGGAGCTTCAGGGTGGCCTGGGACAAAAGGCTGGTGAGGGCTTGTAGTTCTGGAGCAACATTAAGTCAGCCAAAGATCATCCAAGGGACAATATGGAGAATAAACTCAAGAAATGGAATTTAAAGTTTACCTTAAGACATTGGAGGTAATTGCACCGCCAACAGGCTGGACAGGGACAGCTTGATCGGGATAAGCGCCGCCCCACTGCAGCTTACAACCTCCGCTTTGGGCTGGCCCCCACCTGGTGCAAGTGGAGAACTTGGCAGCCCGAGGCTGAGGCCCGGGTGGCCTGGAGACAAAGGCTGGTGAGGGCTTATAGTTCTGGAGCAACATTAAGTCAGCCAAAAAGATCATCCCAGGGACACATGGAGAATAGACTGAAGAAATGGAATTTAAAGTTTACCTTAAGACATGGAAGAAAATGCAACCAACAGGGTGACCAGGACAGCTTGATCGAGAGGGTGCCGTCCACTGCAACGACAACAATGTCGCTACAGGCAGGGCCCCCCTGGTGTAAGTGGGGACCGGGGCTGCCGGAGCTGGAGCCCAGGGGTGGCCTGGAGACAAAGGCTGGTGAGGGCTTGTAGTTCTGGAGCAACATTAAGTCAGCCAAAGATCATCCCAAGGACAATATGGAGAATAAACTCAAGAAATGGAATTTAAAGTTTACTCTTAAGACCTGGAGGTGAATGCAACCAACAGGGTGGCCTGGGGACAGCTTGTCCGATGTGGGGCGACACCCTGCAATGACAACCTGGGCCTCAGGCTGGGCCCCCCTGGTGTAAGTGGTGGGGACCGGGCTGCAAGCCTGGAGCAGGGGTGGCCTGGAGACAAAGGCTGAGTGAGGGCTTGTAGTTCTGGAGCAACATTAAGTCAGCCAAAAAGATCATCCCAAGGACAATATGGAGAATAAACTCAAGAAATGGAATTTAAAGTTTACCTTGCAGACCTGGGAGGTGATGAAGCAACCAACAGGGTGGCCTGAGGACAGCTGTGTCCGATGTGGGCGGCACCCTGCAACTGACAACCTGGGCATCAGGCTGGGCCCCCTGGTGTAAGTGGGGGACCGGGCTGCGGAGATGGAGCCCCAGGGCGGCCTGGATCACAGGCTGGTGAGGGCTTATAGTTCTGGAGGAAGATTAAGTCAGCCCAAAGATCAACCCAGGAAAATATGGAGAATAAAACCCTCAAGAAATGGAATTTAAAGTTTACCTTAAGACATGGGAAGAAAAATGCAACCCAACAGGGTGGCCAGGGGACAGCTTGATCGAGAGGGTGCCAAATCCACTGCAACGACAAATAATCGCATATCAGGCAGGGACCCCTAGTGCGAGTAGTGGGACCCGGGCAGCAGGGCAGGAGCCCTGGGTGAGGGGCTGGAGCCAGTGGCCTGGAGTCAAAGGCTGGTGAGGGGGCTGTAGTTCTGGAGCAACATTAAGTGGGGGCCAAAGATCATCCCAGGGACAATATGGAGAATAAACTCAAGAAATGGAATTTAAAGTTTACCTTAAGACCTGGGAGGTGAATGCAACCAACAGGGTGTCCTGGGGACAACTTGTCCGATTAAGTGGCGGCACAAAGCAATGACAACCTGGGCCTCAGGCTGGCCCCCTGGTGTAAAGTGGGGGAAAGGGTCGGAGCTGGAGCCCAGGCGGCCTGGAGACAAAAAGGCTGAGGCTTGTAGTTCTGGAACAACATTAAGTCAGCCAAAGATCATCCCAGGACAATATGGAGAATAAACTCAAGAAATGGAATTTGAAGTTTACCTTTAAGACGTGGAGGTAATTGCAGCCAACAGGCTGGACAGGGGACAGCTTGATCGAGAATGGCGCCGCCCACTGCAACTACAACCTCCATTAAGCCTGGCCCACCTGGTGGTGCAAGTGGAGGGACCAGACAGCGGAGCTGGAGCCAGGGTGGCCTGGAGACAAAGGCCAGTGAGGGGCTTGTAGTTCTGGAGCAACATTAAAGTGAAGCAAAGATCATCCCAGGGACAATATGGAGAATAAACTCAAGAAATGGAATTTAAAGTTTACCTTTAGACATTGAGGTAATTGCAACCAACAGGGTGGCCTGGGGACAGCTTGTCCGATGTGGGCTGCTGACACCCTGGCTCAAGCAATGACAACCTGGGCCTCAGGCTGGGCCCCCCTGGTGTAAGTGGGGCCAAAGATCATCCCCGAGAATGCTCAAGAAAGTCGACTAAAGTTTACCTACGACCTGGGAGCTGAGAGCAACCATAGGGTGGCCTGGAGACAAAGGCTGCAAATGGGTGAGAGTTGGCTCGGGTGGCCTGGTTCTGGAGGAAGATTGGAGCAAGTCAGCCAAAGATCATCCCAGGGACAATATGGAGAATAAACTCAAGAAATGGAATTTAAAAGTTTACCTTAAGACTGGGAGGTGAATGCAACCAATAGGGTAGCTGGGGACAGCTTGTCCGATGTGGCGGCACCTGCATGACAACCTGGGCCTAAGGCGGGGCCCCCCTCTGTGCAAGTGGGGGACCGGGCTGCAGAGCTGGAGCCAGAGGGTGGCCTGGAGACAAAAGGCTGGTGAGGATTGTAGTTCTGGAGCAACATTAAGTCAGCCAAAAGATCATCCCAGGGACAATATGGAGAATAAACTCAAGAAATGGAATTTAAAGTTTACCTTAAGACCTGGGAGGTGAATGTAACCAACAGGGTGGCCTGAGGGACAGCTTGTCTCCGATGTGGGCGGCACCACTGCAATGACAACCTGGGCATCAGGCTGGGCCCCCCTGGTGTAAGTGGGGGACGGCTGCGAGAACTGGAGCCCTGGGTGGCCTGGAGACAAAGGCTGGTGAGAGGGCTTGTAGTTCTGGAGCAACATTAAATCAGCCAAAGATCATCCCAGGGACACATGGAGAATAAACTCCAAGAAATGGAATTTAAAGTTTACCTTTAAGACCTGGGAGGTGAATGCAACCAACAGGGTGGCCTGGGACAGCTTGTCCGATGTGGGGCGGCAGAAAGCAATGACAACCTGGGCCTCAGGCTGGGCCCCCTGGTGTAAGTGGGGACCAGCGGGCTGGAGCTGGAGCCCAGGGTGGCCTGGAGACAAAGGCTGGTGAGGGCTTGTAGTTCTGGAGCAACATTAAGTCAGCCAAAGATCATCCCAGGGACAATATGGAGAATAAACTCAAGAAATGGAATTTAAAGTTTACCTTAAGACCTGGGAGAAGTGAATGCAACCAACAGGGTGGCCTGGGGACAGCTTTGTCCGATGTGGGGCGGCACTCCTGGGTAATGACAACCCTGGGCCTCAGGCTGGGCCCCCTGGGTGTAAGTGTAGGGGACCGGGCTGCAGAGCTGGAGCCAGGGTGGCCTGGAAACAAAGGCTGGTGAGGATTGTAGTTCTGGAGCAACATTAAGTCAGCCAGATCATCCCAGGGACAATATGGAGAATAAACTCAAGAAATGGAATTTAAAGTTTACCTTAAGACCTGGGAGGTGAATGTAAACCAACAGGGTGGCCTGAGGACAGCTTGTCCGATGGGGGTGCACAAGTAATGATAACCTGGGTTTCAGGCACCCTGCAATGACCGGGAAGGCGGAGCTGGACCTGGATCAGGCTGGTGAGGGCTTATATCAGGCTGGGCCCCTAGGGACAAGCTGGCGGAGTCACAAAGAAGTGTTACCTGGGGGACCGGGCTGCAGGGAGCTTGATGGAGCCCAGGTAACCCATCGCTTAAGGCGGCCTGGATCACAGGGCAGGGTGGTGAGGGCTTATAGGCTTCTGGAGGGTTTGTAACATTAAGTCAGCCAAAGATCATCCCAGGGACAATATGGAGAATAAACTCAAGAAATGGAATTTAAAGTTTACCTTAAGACCTTAAGACCTGGACAGGGAGGTCGAGATGGCGCAACCAACAGGCTACTCCACCTGGTGTCCTGGGGAGCAGCTTGTCACGATGTGAGGGCTTGAGTTCTGGGCACATTAAAGCAATGACAACTTAAAAGCGGGCCTCAGGCTGGGGCCCCTGGTGTAAGTCAGGCAGGGCCCCGGACCGGGCTGCGGAGCTGGAGCCCTTGTTGGCCTGGATCACAGGCTGGTGAGGGCTTATAGTTCTGGAGGAAGATTAAGTCAGCCAAGATCATCCCAGGGACAATATGGAGAATAAACTCAAGAAATGGAATTTAAAGTTTACTCTAAGACATGGGAAGAGAAATGCAACCAACAGGCTGGACAGGGGACAGCTTGATCCCGAGAGGGTGCAAATCCACTGCAACAACAACAATCGCCTAAGGCAGGGACCCCCTAGTGCGAGGTGGGGGACCGGGCAGCAGCAGCAGAGGAGCCATGGGTGAGGGGCTGGAGCCCGCAGGGGTGGCCTGGAGTCAAAGGCTGGTGAGGGCTTCATGGTTCTGGAGCAACATTAAGTCAGCCTAAAGATCATCCCAGGGACAATATGGAGAATAAACTCAAGAAATGGAATTTAAAGTTTACCTTAAGACATTGGAGGTGAATGCAACTGTGGGTGCCAACAGGCTGGACGAAGGGACAGCAGTAAAGTGGGGGAGGGGTCGAATAGCCCCGCAGCCTGGAGACAGCTCTTGTAGTTCTGCAATTAAGTCAGCTCAACCTCCGACCCTAGGCTGGCCCCACCTGGTGCAAGTGGGAGGACCGGGCGAGATGGCGCTGCAACTACAACTCCCGAGCCTGGCCCCCCAGGAGGTCAAGAAGCCTGGAGTCGGGTGTCGGAGACAAAGAGCTGGTGAGGGCTTGAAGTTCTGGAGCAACATTAAGTCAGCGAAAGATCATCCTAGGGACAAAGGCAAATGGAACTTAAAGTTTACCTTAAGACCTGGGAGGTGAATGCAGCCAATAGGGTGGCCTGAGACAACATGTCCGTGTGGGCGGCACCCTGCAATGACAACCTGGGCCTCAGGCGGGGCCCCTGGTGTAAGTTGGGGACCGGGCTGGGGCTGGAGCCCAGGTTGGCCTGGATCCTGCAGGCTGGTGAGGGAGCTTATAGTTCTGGAGGAAGATTAAGTCAGCCAAAGATCATCTCAGGGACAATATGGAGAATAAACTCAAGAAATGGAATTTAAAGTTTACCTTAAGACATGGGAAGAAAATGCAACCAACAGGGTGGCCAGGGGAGATCGGTGCTGCAGGTCACTTGACAGCAATGTCGCCTCCGGGATGAGGCCTGGGCAGGGTGCATGTCTGCAGGCTGCAACAAGTCATCAGGTCATAAAGTGTGGCTCAGGCAGTGGGCCAATTCCCCCTGGTCCTGGGTGGGGCCCCCGGGCAGTGAGGCTGGGGCCAAGGGGAGGGGCCCTGGAGCCAGGGGGCGGCCTGGAGTCAAAAGGCTGGTGAGGGCTTGTAGTTCTGGAGCAACATTAAGTCAGCCAAAGATCATCCAGGGACAATATGGAGAATAAACTCAAGAAATGGAATTTAAAGTTTACCTTAAGACCTGTGAATGCAACCAACAGGGTGGCTCTGGGACAGCTTGTCCGATGTGGGGCGGCACAAAGCAACTTCTGGCCTCCGCTAAGCCTGGCCCCACCTGGTGCAAGGTGGAGAACCAAGACGCAGCCCGGAGCTGGAGGCCGGGTGGCCACAGACAAAACAGGCTGGGCGAGGCTTGTAGTTCTGGAGCAACATTAAGTCAGCAAAAAGATCATCCTAGGGTCAATATGGAGAATAAACTCAAGAAGTGGAATTTAAAAAGTTTACCTGAAGACATTGGAGGTAATTGCAACCAACAAGGCTGGCCAGGGGCTGGCTTGATCGATGGGCAGCACAAAACAATGAGCAACCTTGGGCCGCAGGATGGCCCCCCCTGGTGTAAGTGGGGAACCGGGAAGCAGCAGCCTGAGCCCCTGTGGCTCTGGAGGCAACAGGACAGTGAGGGATTGTAGTTCTGGAGCAAGCATTAAATCAGTTGAAGATCATCAGGGACAATATGGAGAATAAGCTCAAGAAATGGAATTTAAAGTTTACCTTAAGACCTGGGAGGTGGAATGCAACCAACAGGGTGGCCTGAGGACAGCTTGGTCCGATGGGGCGGCACAAAGCAATGACAACCTGGGCCCCAGGCTGGGCCCCTGGTGTAAGTGGGGAAAGGGCTGGCGGAGCTGGAGCTCCCTGGGCGGCTGCTGGATCACAGGCTGGTGAGGGCTTATAGTTCTGGAGGCAACATTAAGTCAGTTAAAGATCATCCCAGGGACAATATGGAGAATAAACTCAAGAAAATGGAATTTAAAGTTTACCTTAAGACCTGGGAGGTAGATGCAACCAACAGGGTGGCCTGGGGACAGCTTGATCGATGTGGGGTGACACCACTGCAATGACAACCTGGGCCTCAGGCTGGGCCCCCCTGGTGTAAGTGGGGAGGAGGGGCAGCAGAGCTGGAGCCCGGGTGGCCTGGGAGACAAAGGCTGGTGAGGGCTTGGAGTTCTGGAGCAACATTAAGTCAGCCAAAGATCATCCCAGGGACAATATGGAGAATAAACTCAAGAAATGGAATTTAAAGTTTACCTTAAGACATTGGAGGTACTGTAACCAACAGGCTGGACAGGGACAGCTTGATCCGAGAAGGCACCGCCTACTGCAGCTGACAACCTGGAGCTTTCAGGCTGGCCCCCCCTGGTGCAAGTGGAGAACCCGGGAGGCGGAGCTGGAGCCCCGGGGTGGCCTGGATCACAGGCTGGTGAGGGCTTGTAGTTCTGGAGCAACATTAAGTCAGCTAAAGATCATCCCAGGGACAATATGGAGAATAAACTCAAGAAATGGAATTTAAAGTTTACCTTAAGACCTGGGAGGTGAATGCAACCAACAGGGTGGCCAGGGGACAGCTTGTCCGATGTGGGGCGGCACCCTGCAATGACAACCTGGGCCTCAGGTTGGGCCCCCCTGGTGTAAGTGGGGGACCGGGCTGCGGAGCTGGAGCCCCGGGGTGGCCTGGAGACAAAGGCTGGTGAGGGCTTGTAGTTCTGGAGCAACATTAAGTCAGCCAAAGATCATCCCAGGGACAATATGGAGAATAAACTCAAGAAATGGAATTTAAAGTTTACCTTAAGACATGGGAAGTGAATGCAACCAACAGGGTGGCCTGGGGACAGCTTGATCCGATGGGGCGCACAACTGCAACGACAACCTGGCCTCAGGCTGGGCCCCTGGTAAAGTGGGGAAAGGGCAGGCCGGGAGCTGGGTGAGGAGCCCCAGGGTGGCCTGGAGACAAAGGCTGGTGAGGGCTTGTAGTTCTGGAGCAACATTAAGTCAGCCAAAGATCATCCCAGGGACAATATGGAGAATAAACTCAAGAAATGGAATTTGAAGTTTACCTTAAGACATTGGAGGTAATTGCAACCAACAGGCTGGACAGGGGACAGCTTGATCGAGATGGCTAACGACCACTGCAATGACAACCTCCGCCTCACAGGCTGGCCGGCCCCTGGTGCAAGTGGAGAACCGGGCAGCGGAGCTGGAGCCCTGGGTGGCCTGGAGACAAAGGCTGGTGAGGGCTTGTAGTTCTGGAGCAACATTAAGTCAGCCAAAGATCATCCTAGGGACAATATGGAGAATAAACTCAAGAAATGGAATTTAAAGTTTACCTTAAGACATTGGAGGTAATTGCAACCAACAGGGTGGCTTTGGGGACAGCTTGTCCGATGTGGGCGGAAAGCAATGACAACCTGGGCTCAGGCTGGGCCCCCTGGTGGTGGGGACCGGGCTGCGGAGCTGGAGCCCCCGGGTGGCCTGGAGACAAAGGCTGGTGAGGGCTTGTAGTTCTGGAGCAACATTAAGTCAGCCAAAGATCATCCCAGGGACAATATGGAGAATAAACTCAAGAAATGGAATTTAAAGTTTACCTTAAGACCTGGGAGGTGAATGCAACCAACAGGGTGGCCTGGGACAGCTTGTCCGATGTGGGCGGCACCCTGCAATGACAACCTGGGGCCTCAGGCTGGGACCCCCTGGTGTAAGTGGGGGACCGGGCTGCAGAGCTGGAGCCCCGGGTGGCCTGGAGACAAAGGCTGGTGAGGGATTGTAGTTCTGGAGCAACATTAAGTCAGCCAAAGATCATCCAGGGACAATATGGAGAATAAACTCAAGAAATGGAATTTAAAGTTTACCTTAAGACCTGGGAGGTGAATGCAACCAACAGGGTGGGCTGAGGACAGCTTGTCCGAGAGGGGGCGCAGCCACTGCAATGACAACCTGGGCCTCAGGCAGGGCCCCCTGGTGTAAGTGGGGGACCAGGGCTGGCGGAGATAGAGCCCTGGGCGGCCTGGATCACAGGGTGGTGAGGGCTTATAGTTCTGGAGCAACATTAAGTCAGCCAAAGATCATCCCAGGGACAATATGGAGAATAAACTCAAGAAATGGAATTAAAAGTTTACCTTAAGACATGGGAGGTAAATGCAAACAACAGGGTGGCCAGGGGACAGCTTGTCCGATGGGGGCGGCACACTGCAATGACAACCTGGGGACAGGCTGGGCCCCTGGTGTAAGTGTGGGGACCGGGCTGGTGGAGCAGGAGCCCCAGGGTGGCCTGGAGACAAAGGCTGGTTAAGGCTTGTAGTTCTGGAGCAACATTAAGTCAGCCAAAGATCATCCCAGGGACAATATGGAGAATAAACTCAAGAAATGGAATTTAAAGTTTACCTTAAGACATGGGAAGAAAATGAAACCAACAGGGTGGCCAGAGGACAGCTTGATCGAGAGGGTGCCGTCCACTGCAACGACAACAATCACCTCAGGCAGGGACCCCCTGGTGCGAGTGGGGGACCGGGCAGCAGGGCTGGAGCCCTGGGTGAGGGGCTGGAGCCACGGGGTGGCATGGAGTCAAAGGCTGGTGAGGGCTTATAGTTCTGGAGGAAGATTAAGTCAGCCAAAGATCATCCCAGGGACAATATGGAGAATAAACTCAAGAAATGGAATTTAAAGTTTACCTTAAGACATTGGAGGTAATTGCAACCAACAGGCTGGACAGGGGACAGCTTGTCCGATGTGGGGCGGCACAAAGCAATGACAACCTGGGCCTCAGGCTGGGCCCCCCTGGTGTAAGTGGGGGACCGGGCTGAGGAGATGGAGCCCCGGGGTGGCCTGGAGACAAAGGCTGGTGAGGGCTTGTAGTTCTGGAGGAAGATTAAGTCAGCTAAAGATCATCCCAGGGACAATATGGAGAATAAACTCAAGAAATGGAATTTAAAGTTTACCTTAAGACATGGGAAGAAAATGCAACCAACAGGGTGACCAGGGGACAGCTTGATCGAGAGGGTGCCGTCCACTGCAACGACAACAATCGCCTCAGGCAGGGCCCCCCTGGTGTAAGTGGGGGACCGGGCTGCGGAGCTGGAGCCCCGGGGTGGCCTGGAGACAAAGGCTGGTGAGGGCTTGTAGTTCTGGAGGAAGATTAAGTCAGCCAAAGATCATCCCAGGGACAATATGGAGAATAAACTCAAGAAATGGAATTTAAAGTTTACCTTAAGACATGGGAAGAAAATGCAACCAACAGGCTGGACAGGGGACAGCTTGTCCGATGTGGGGCGGCACCCTGCAATGACAACCTGGGCCTCAGGCTGGGCCCCCCTGGTGTAAGTGGGGGACCGGGCTGCGGAGCTGGAGCCCCGGGGTGGCCTGGAGACAAAGGCTGGTGAGGGCTTGTAGTTCTGGAGGAAGATTAAGTCAGCTAAAGATCATCCCAGGGACAATATGGAGAATAAACTCAAGAAATGGAATTTAAAGTTTACCTTAAGACCTGGGAGGTGAATGCAACCAACAGGGTGGCCTGGGGACAGCTTGTCCGATGTGGGGCGGCACCCTGCAATGACAACCTGGGCCTCAGGCTGGGTCCCCTAGTGGTGTAATTGGGGACCGGGCTGCAGAGCTGGAGCCCCAGGGTGGCCTGGAGACAAAGGCTGGTGAGGGCTTGTAGTTCTGGAGCAACATTAAGTCAGCCAAAAGATCATCCCAGGGACAATATGGAGAATAAACTCAAGAAATGGAATTTAAAGTTTACCTTAAGACCTGGGAGGTGAATGCAACCAACAGGGTGGCCTGAGGACAGCTTGTCCGATGTGGGCGGCACCCTGCAATGACAACCTGGGCCTCAGGCTGGGCCCCCCTGGTGTAAGTGGGGGACCGGGCTGCGGAGATGGAGCCCGGGGTGGCCTGGATCACAGGCTGGTGAGGGCTTATAGTTCTGGAGGAAGATTAAGTCAGCCAAAAGATCATCCCAGGACAATATGGAGAATAAACTCAAGAAATGGAATTTAAAGTTTACCTTAAGACATGGGAAGAAAATGCAACCAACAGGGTGGCCTGGGGACAGCTTGATCGAGATGGTGCCGGTCCACTGCAATGACAACAATCGCTCTCAGGCAGGGACCCCTAGTGCGAGTGGGGGACAGGGCAGCAGGGCAGGAGCCCTGGGTGAGGGGCTGAGCCACGGGGGTGGCCTGGAGTCAAAGGCTGGTGAGGGCTTGTAGTTCTGGAGCAACATTAAGTCAGCCAAAGATCATCCCAGGGACAATATGGAGAATAAACTCAAGAAATGGAATTTAAAGTTTACCTTAAGACCTGGGAGGTGAATGCAACCAACAGGGTGGCCTGGGGACAGCTTTGTCCGATGTGGGCGGCACCCTGCAATGACAACCTGGGCCTCAAGCTGGGTCCCCTGGTGTAAGTGGGGACCGGGCTGCAGAGCTGGAGCCAGGGTGGCCTGGAGACAAAGGCTGGTGAGGGCTTGTAGTTCTGGAGCAACATTAAGTCAGCCAAAGATCATCCCAGGGACAATATGGAGAATAAACTCAAGAAATGGAATATAAAGTTTACCTTAAGACATTGGAGGTAATTGCAACCAACAGGCTGGACAGGGGACAGCTTGTCCGATGTGGGGCGGCACAAAGCAATGACAACCTGGGCCTCAGGCAGGGCCCCCCTGGTGTATGTGGGGGACCGGGCAGCGGAGCTGGAGCCCCGGGGTGGCCTGGAGACAAAGGCTGGTGAGGGCTTGTAGTTCTGGAGCAACATTAAGTCAGCCAAAGATCATCCCAGGGACAATATGGAGAATAAACTCAAGAAATGGAATTTAAAGTTTACCTTAAGACCTGGGAGGTGAATGCAACCAACAGGGTGGCCTTGGGACAGCTTGTCCGATGTGGGGCGGCACCCTGCAATGACAACCTGGGCCTCAGGCTGGGTCCCCCTGGTGTAATTGGGGGACCGGGCTGCAGAGCTGGAGCCCCGGGGTGGCCTGGAGACAAAGGCTGGTGAGGGCTTGTAGTTCTGGAGCAACATTAAGTCAGCCAAAGATCATCCCAGGGACAATATGGAGAATAAACTCAAGAAATGGAATTTAAAGTTTACCTTAAGACATTGGAGGTAATTGCAACCAACAGGCTGGACAGGGGACAGCTTGATCGAGAAGGCGCTACGCCACTGCAACTCCAACCTCCGCTTAAGGCTGGCCCCACTCTGGTGCAAGTGGAGAACCGGGCAGCGGAGCTGGAGCCCCGGGTGGCCTGAGTCAAAGGCTGGTGAGGGCTTATAGTTCTGGAGGAAGATTAAGTCAGCCAAAGATCATCCCAGGGACAATATGGAGAATAAACTCAAGAAATGGAATTTAAAGTCTACCTTTAGACATTGGAGGTATCTGCAACCAACAGGGTGGCCTTGGGACAGCTTGTCCGATGTGGGGCGTGCACCTGCAATGACAACCTGGGCTCAGGCTGGGCCCCTGGTGTAAGTGGGGGGACCGGGCTGCGAGCTGGAGCCCCGGGTGGCCTGAGACAAAGGCTGGTGAGGGCTTGTAGTTCTGGAGCAACATTAAGTCAGCCAAAGATCATCCCAGGGACAATATGGAGAATAAACCTCAAGAAATGGAATTTAAAGTTTACCTTAAGACATTGGAGGTGAATGCAACCAACAGGGTGGCCTGGGGACAGCTTGTCCGATGTGGGGCGGCACTCCTTGCAATGACAACCTGGGCCTCAGGCTGGGCCCCTGGTGGGGTGGGGGACTGGGCTGCAGAGCTGGAGCCCTGGGTGGCCTGGAGACAAAGGCTGGTGAGGGCTTGTAGTTCTGGAGCAACATTAAGTCAGCCAAAGATCATCCTAGGACAATATGGAGAATAAACTCAAGAAATGGAATTTAAAGTTTACCTTAAGACATTGGAGGTGAATGCAACCAAAAGGGTGGCCTGGGGACAGCTTGTCCTCATGTGGGGCGGCACCCTGCAATGACAACCTGGGCCTCAGGCTGGGCCTCCCTGGTGTAAGTGGGGGACTGGGCTGCAGAGCTGGAGCCCCTGGGTGGCCTGGAGAAAAGGCTGGTGAGGGCTTGTAGTTCTGGAGCAACATTAAGTCAGCCAAAAGATCATCCCAGGGACAATATGGAGAATAAACTCAAGAAATGGAATTTAAAGTTTACCTTAAGACCTGGGAGGTGAATGCAACCAACAGGGTGGCCTGAGGACAGCTTGTCCGATGTGGGGCGGCACTCCTGCAATGACAACCTGGGCATCAGGCTGGGCCCCTGGTGGGTGGGGGACTGGGCTGGAGAGATGGAGCCCCGGGCGGCCTGGACTACAGGGTGGTGAGGGCTTATAGTTCTGGAGCAACATTAAGTCAGCCAAAGATCATCCCAGGGACAATATGGAGAATAAACTCAAGAAATGGAATTTAAAGTTTACCTTAAGACCTGGGAGGTGAATGCAACCAACAGGGTGGCCTGGGACAGCTTGTCCGATGTGGGGCATGCACACTGCAATGACAACCTGGGCCTCAGGCTGGGCTCCCACTGGTGTGGGTGGGTGACCGGGCCGCGGAGCTGGAGCCACGGGTTGGCCTGGAGACAAAGGCTGGTGAGGGTTTGTAGTTCTGGAGCAACATTAAGTCAGCCAAAGATCATCCTAGGGACAATATGGAGAATAAACTCAAGAAATGGAATTTAAAGTTTACCTTTAAGACCTGGGAGGTGAATGCAACCAACAGGGGTGGCTCTGGGACAGCTTGTCCGATGTGGGCGGCACTGCTGCAATGACAACCTGGGTTTCAAGTTGGGTCCCCTGGTGGGTGTGGGGACTGGCTGCGGAGCTTGAGCCCGGGTGGCCTGGAGACAAAGGCTGGTGAGGGCTTGTAGTTCTGGAGCAACATTAAGTCAGCCAAAGATCATCCTAGGGACAATATGGAGAATAAACTCAAGAAATGGAATTTAAAGTTTATTTTAAGACCTGGGAGGTGAATGCAACCAACAGGGTGGCCTGGGGACAGCTTGTCCGATGGGGCGGCAGAAAGCAATGACAACCTGGCTCCTCAGGCTGGGCCCCCTGGTGTAAGTGGGGGACCGGGCTGCGGGAGCTGGAGCCCCGGGTGGCCTGGAGACAAAGGCTGGTGAGGGCTTATAGTTCTGGAGGAAGATTAAGTCAGCCAAAGATCATCCCAGGGAAAATATGGAGAATAAACTCAAGAAATGGAATTTAAAGTTTACCTTAAGACATGGGAAGAAAATGCAACCAACAGGGGTGGCCTGGGGACAGCTTGTCCGATGTGGGCGGCACCTGCAATGACAACCTGGCATCAGGCTGGGCCCCTGGTGTAAGTGGGGGGGACCGGGCTGCGGAGCTGGAGCCCCGGGTGGCCTGGAGACAAAGGCTGGTGAGGGCTTGTAGTTCTGGGAGCAACATTAAGTCAGCTAAAGATCATCCCAGGGACAATATGGAGAATAAACTCAAGAAATGGAATTTAAAGTTTACCTTAAGACCTGGGAGGTGAATGCAACCAACAGGGTGGCCTGGGGACAGCTTGTCCGATGGGGCGGCACACTGCAATGACAACCTGGGCCTCAGGCTGGGCCCCACTGGTGGCAGGGTGACCGGGCTCATGGAGCTGGAGCCACGGGTTGGCCTGGAGACAAAGGCTGGTGAGGGGCTTGTAGTTCTGGAGCAACATTAAGTCAGCCAAAGATCATCCCAGGGACAATATGGAGAATAAACTCAAGAAATGGAATTTAAAGTTTACCTTAAGACCTGGGAGGTGAATGCAACCAACAGGGTGGCCTGGGGACAGCTTGTCCGATGGGGCGGCACCCCTGCAATGACAACCTGGGCTCAAGCTGGGTCCCCTGGTGTAAGTGGGGGACCTGGCTGGTGGAGCTGGAGCCCCGGGTGGCCTGGAGACAAAGGCTGGTGAGGGCTTGTAGTTCTGGAGCAACATTAAGTCAGCCAAAGATCATCCCAGGGACAATATGGAGAATAAACTCAAGAAATGGAATTTAAAGTTTACCTTAAGACCTGGGAGGTGAATGCAACCAACAGGGTGGCCTGGGGACAGCTTGTCCGATGTGGGGCGGCAGAAAGCAATGACAACCTGGCCCTCAGGCTGGGCCCCCCTGGTGTAAGTGGGGGACCGGGCTGCGGAGCTGGAGCCCCGGGGTGGCCTGGAGACAAAGGCTGGTTAGGGCTTGTAGTTCTGGAGGAAGATTAAGTCAGCCAAAGATCATCCCAGGGAAAATATGGAGAATAAACTCAAGAAATGGAATTTAAAGTTTACCTTAAGACATGGGAAGAAAATGCAACCAACAGGGTGGCCTGGGGACAGCTTGTCCGATGTGGGGCGGCACAAAGTGTTGGTTTGGTTCCTTTACCTAATATCATGCTACCAAACCGCGTGTTCGTTTAATGAGGAAAAGAGACAAATAGAATCTGGAACAAGTTTTAGTGCAAAGAAGAACAAGACATTTGTTACAGAGATCTGATGAAGAGATCTCTGGAGTCGAGTCCTGGCCGCCGAGTCAGACTGACAACTTTCTCCCAAGAAAGTCCTTAAATGCAAAGACAAACAATCTGACTCCTGATCTGAATGTCTTCTCAAGTGTCGTCCTCTGATTGGTTGTCCATTCTTCAACCTTGGGTTGCTGGGTGTTAATGTCATTAGCCCAGAATGAGGAAGAAGTCCTTATTTGGCCGTGAGCCAAATGGTCCATCCTTCCTTCGGTGTGACCTGTTGAAACCATTTTGCAGCAAGACAAGCCTCAGGTCACAAGTTCCCATCCCTGTGACTGTATGGGTCGCATGAAACTTTATGACGGTCGCAAAAGGCACTTCCTTCAACTGACCACTATCTGGTCACCCCAGGTCACTGTTTATGAGACTTAATGAGTTACACAGTCTTCACTCACAAGGTTTTCAACACCCCAGGGCACTGATCATGATCATCAAATATACACCAAAGCACTACATATAGTAACATTCAATACATTTATACATTCAACTCAATGTAATAACTCCAACATATAAATGTAATGTTACAAATATAATAGCACAATATGCAATGATGCATGATGTTAAATATCAGATTACAACAGTCCCCCTTTTGGCCTAGCCTACGCTAGGCCACCCATAAACAAACTTCGAACACAGTACTTGCTGACTCTTTCACCAAATAATTCATCATTGGTGTTCTCCATCTGAAGTTCAGCCAGTACAGTTGTGTTTCTCACCTTGTATCAGAGGAACACTTCATTGACTGCATAACAAAACAATGTATTGATTACATGAACAAAAGCCTGGAATGAAACAGTAACATCACAAAACCAAGCAGATACTGTATAGAATGGAATGGAATGTCATCAAATCCTGAAGCCACATGATCAAATAATCTGTAGTCATCTGGAACCCCTCTAGGGATCCCACAAGCATCAATGGGTGGACCTCTCCTGGCTGGTGGAGCAGGCACCCCCTTTTGACCCCAAAAGGTCAATGATAACAACAGTCGTAAATGGCGCTGGTGCCTGACCATTTGGAGGGACGGCGGCAAAACAATTCCAACCCCCATGATACCAACACAGGTCCCCAGGACATGCTGAGAAGTGAGAGGCATTGTTCCATGATGACACTGATTACAGAGACCATACAAATACGTTCTTCCTAAAAGAAAAACTGACACTCACAGATTTGGTTCATTCTTGAAACAGCACAAATGTAGATTGTTCTTCCTGCTCCTTTTCAAACATCAGTTATTGGTATTATTATTTATATTTTAGCACTTATCTATCTAAAATAAACCCCTAATTGATTACTTCATTCATTCATTTATATCCACCTGAATTCAATCATCCAAAAAAAAATCTGAAAAACCAATGCTTATTCAGTATTTCAACACAAAAGCCCCCAAAGTCGTTACTGGACCTATACAGGCCATCAGCCGCCCTCTGGATAGCCCCAGTTGAAAAAACTGAACAATTACAAAAGAAAGTGTTAATTTTTAACCAAGGTTTTGAGTGAGAAGAAATAAAAAGGATTTGGCCAAATGTTTACAATTATACAATGTTCGCTCTCACTCAATTCATCCAAATCTTCTCTAACCTCCTTCAAAGGGCAGGAGGGTGGTTGAACAGATGCACAATGTGTTCGGTGGTGCCAATTAGCTCCAGCTTTTTTTTTTACCTGGACTACGTGTGAGATTACCTCCACGACTTCATATGGTCCAGTCCACCTGGGTTCCAGCCTCTTTCTTTGGTGGGCTTTCACCCACACCTGCATCAACCTTCATCGCTGGATCCATCCTGGAGTTGCATCAGCTAAATAAGCTGCATCTGTTTAGATAAAACTTAATAAAAGTTAGTCATTGCTGTCATCTAGTCATCACAGTCAATCTGCCAGACATCCAGTGAGGGCATATGACCTCCCTCATAGAGACCTGTGCATTGGCCTGCCTTTGAGCAACTCATTTGGATTTTAAAGTGTTTTATCATTAAAAGTCATCTTATGGACATCAGTCACTAGTATAGTGCTTAACTTGCTTAATGCCATGAAATATTCTAACAATATTTTATTATTTATTTTACTGTAATGAAGTACCAAGACTTCTCTAATATCATTCTACCACAATTTATTATTATTATTATTATTATTATTATTATTATTATTATTATTATTATTATTATTATTATTATTATTATTATTATTAGTATGCCGTTTCATAAACTCATGAAAGCCTCTTCCAGTTTAAACTATAGGGTTATAAACTTTTATATCCAGCCTACCAGTTTGTATGACACTTTCGTTCCGAGCAACTGGTCCAGTCAAGTTTATTAACTTGAGACACTGGATAAATCTGTATTCTCAGCCAGTCAGTCTGTATGACACATTCGTTCCGAGCGACTGACCCAATCAAGTTAGTTTACTTGAGACACTGAAAATACAGTATTATAATCCAGACACATACATATCTTATTTTATTAGTTAATGATTCTATTTTATTTATTTATTTAATATAAGATGTCCAACCTGTATCCAATACTATGTTTTATGACGTCTCATAAGAACATATTATTAAAGTACTTGGCCTCTATTTTTAATCTTTTATAACTACAGAGCATTCACCAATGCTCTCCCTCTTAATGTGCCTGAACAGCACACCTTCTTACTCATCCCATATCAACAACATAACCCAGTCAGCTAACTTCCACTAACACAACATCAACTTCCTTTGACCTTCTCTTACTCCTCACATCACTGCCATTCTGGTCCACAGTCTTGTCACTTCCTGACTCAACTGCTGCAACTGTCCTATGTTTGGACTCTCTCAAAAACACACACAAAACTACAATCTGCAGCTCGTGTCATTCACGAGGACTCCATCCACTCCAGCACATTACACCCATCATGCAACAGCTCCACTCTCCATCACCTACTGTATCCAATACAAAATTCTTTTCGCTCACCTTCAAGCCAATCCACAACCATATCTTTCTGATCTCCATCACCACACCAGCTCGCACAGTCAGATCCTCCTTCTCCATCCAACTCTCTCTGTTCACCTGCTCTTCACATCACCACATTCATTAATCTTCTCAAAACTAAACTTATTCTGTTGCAGTTTGACCCTTAGTGTCAAAAACAAAATGACGCAAAGCGTCCTTTCTTGTAAAATAACAAAATAAAATTCACAAAACAAAATTCTGGCGCAAACGCCCTTCTTGAAAAGAACAAAATAAAATTCACAAAACAAAATTCTGGCGCAAACGCCCTTCTTGAAAAGAACAAAATAAAATTCACAAAACAAAATTCAAAACTTCAGATCGACGTCCTACTTTCCGAGCATTACCGTCATATTTAAAACAAAACAAAAATTCAGGACCGTGACGTCCTACTTTCCGAGCATTACCTCGTCATATTTAAAACAAAAACAAAAAATTCAGACCACCGTGCGTCCTACTTTCCGAGCATTACCTCGTCATATTTAAAACAAAATAAAAATTCAGACCAGACGTCCTACTTTCCGAGCATTACCTCGTCATATTTAAAACAAAAACAAAATTCAGACCGTCGTCTCTACTTTCGAGCATTACCTCGTCATAATTAAAACAAAAATAAAACATAAAATGGTAAAATGATTCCAAGTATCTTGCTCTTCTATCTAGGACACTTCACAGAACACTGACAACCAAACTTTAGAATGTCCAATATGCAGAACTTCGATCTAAACAGGCATCTGCTTTACCTTTTTGTTGCCGGCTTGTCGTTGTCAGTTGTCCCCAAAAGTGACCGTTGTGGTGTTCAATCTCATATTCCTTTGTCCTTCCGCATCACGTCGGGGTCACCAAATTGTTGGTTTGGTTCCTTTACCTAATATCATGCTACCAAACCGCGTGTTCGTTTAATGAGGAAAAGAGACAAATAGAATCTGAACAAGTTTTAGTGCAAAGAAGAACAAGACATTTGTTACAGAGATCTGATGAAGAGATCTCTGGAGTGAGTCCTAGCGTCGCTTGAGTCAGACTGACAACTTTCTCCCAAGAAAGTCCTTAAATGCAAAGACAAACAATCTGACTCCTGATCTGAATGTCTTCTCAAGTGTCGTCCTCTGATTGGTTGTCCATTCTTCAACCTTGGGTTGCTGGGTGTTAATGTCATTGTTTGTGAATGAGGAAGCAAGTCCTTATTTGGCCGTGAGCCAAATGGTCCATCCTTCCTTCCGGTGTGACCTGTTGAAACCATTTTGCAGCAAGACAAGCCTCAGGTCACAAGTTCCCATCCCTGTGACTGTATGGGTCGCAAACTTTATGACGGTCGCAAAGGCACTTCCTTCAACTGACCACTATCTGGTCACCCCAGGTCACTGTTTATGAGACTTAATGAGTTACACAGTCTTCACTCACAAGGTTTTCAACACCCCCAGGGCACTGATCATGATCATCAAATATACACCAAAGCACTACATATAGTAACATTCAATACATTTATACATTCAACTCAATGTAATAACTCCAACATATAAATGTAATGTTACAAATATAATAGCACAATATGCAATGATGCATGATGTTAAATATCAGATTACAACAAAAGCAATGACAACCTGGGCCTAAGGCTGGGCCCACCTGGTGTAAGTGGGGGACCGGGCTGCGGAGCTGGAGCCCCGGGGTGGCCTGGAGACAAAGGCTGGTGAGGGCTTGTAGTTCTGGAGCAACATTAAGTCAGCCAAAAGATCATCCCAGGACAATATGGAGAATAAACTCAAGAAATGGAATTTAAAGTTTACCTTAAGACCTGGGAGGTGAATGCAACCAACAGGGTGGCCTGGGACAGCTTGTCCGATGTGGGCGGCACCCTGCAATGACAACCTGGGCCTCAGGCTGGGCCCCCCTGGTGTAAGTGGGGGACCGGGCTGCAGAGCTGGAGCCCCGGGGTGGCCTGGAGACAAAGGCTGGTGAGGGCTTGTAGTTCTGGAGCAACATTAAGTCAGCCAAAGATCATCCCAGGGACAATATGGAGAATAAACTCAAGAAATGGAATTTAAAGTTTACCTTAAGACCTGGGAGGTGAATGCAACCAACAGGGTGGCCTGAGGACAGCTTGTCCGATGTGGGGCGGCACCTGCAATGACAACCTGGGCATCAGGCTGGGCCCCCCTGGTGTAAGTGGGGGACCGGGCTGCGGAGCTGGAGCCCCAGGGGTGGCCTGGGACAAAAGGCTGGTGAGGGCTTATAGTTCTGGAGGAAGATTAAGTCAGCCAAAGATCATCCCAGGGACAATATGGAGAATAAACTCAAGAAATGGAATTTAAAGTTTACCTTAAGACCTGGGAAGTAAATGCAACCAACAGGGTGGCCTTGGGACAGCTTGTCCGAGGGGCGGCACGGCAATGACAACCTGGGAAGCCTCAGGCTGGGCCCCCTGGTGTGGTGTGGGGACCGGGCTGCAGAGCTGGAGCCCAGGGGTGGCCTGGAGACAAAGGCTGGTGAGGGCTTGTGGTTCTGGAGCAACATTAAGTCAGCCACAAAGATCATCCCAGGGACAATATGGAGAATAAACTCAAGAAATGGAATTTAAAGTTTACCTTAAGACATGGAAGAAAATGAAACCAACAGGGTGGCCAGTGGGACAGCTTGATCGAGAAGGTGCAGTCCCTGCAATGACAACAATCACCTCAGGCAGGGCCCCTGGTGCAGTGGGGACCGGGCAGCAGGGCTGGAGCCCTGGCTGAGTCTGGGGCTGGGCCACGGGGTGGCATGGGAGTCAGCTGAAGGCTGGTGAGGGCTTATAGTTCTGGAAGATTAAGTCAGCCAAAGATCATCCAGGGACAATATGGAGAATAAACTCAAGAAATGGAATTTAAAGTTTACCTTAAGACATGGGAGGTAAATGCAACCAACAGCTGGACAGGAGGGACAGCTTGTCCGATGAGGCGGCTTACTGCAATGACAACCTGGGCCTAAGGATGGCCCCACCTGGTGTAAGTGGAGAACTGGGCTGCGAGCTGGAGCCCAGGGTGGCCTGGAGTCAAAGGCTGGTGAGGGCTTGTAGTTCTGGAGCAACATTAAGTCAGCCAAATCATTCAGGGACAATATGGAGAATAAACTCAAGAAATGGAACTTAAAGTTTACCTTAAGACCTGGAGGTGAATGCAACCAACAGGGTGGCCTGGGGACAGCTTGTCCGATGTGGGCGGCATCCTGCAATGACAACCTGGGCCTCAGGCTGGGCCCCTGGTGTATGTGGGGGACCGGGCAGCGGAGCTGGAGCCCAGGGGTGGCCTGGAGACAAAGGCTGGTGAGGGCTTGGAGTTCTGGAGCAACATTAAGTCAGCAAAGATCATCTGAGGAAATGGAACTTAAAGTTTACCTTAAGACCTGGGAGGTGAATGCAGCCAACAGGGTGGCCTGGGGACAGCTTGTCCGATGTGGGGCGGCACCTGCAATGACAACCTGGGCCTCAGGCTGGGCCCCCTGGTGTAATTGGGGACCGGGCTGAGGAGCTGGAGCCAGGGGTGGCCTGGAGACAAAGGCTGGTGAGGGGCTTGTAGTTCTGGAGCAACATTAAGTCAGCCAAAGATCATCCCAGGGACAATATGGAGAATAAACTCAAGAAATGGAATTTAAAGTTTACCTTAAGACCTGGGAGGTGAATGCAACCAACAGGGTGGCCTGGGGACAGCTTGTCCGATGAAGGCGCACGCCCTGCAATGACAACCTGGGCTCAGGCTGGGCCCCCCTGGTGTAAGTGGGGAACCGAGACTGCGGAGCTGGAGCCCCAGGGTGGCCTGGAGATCACAGGCTGGTGAGGGGCTTGTAGTTCTGGAGCAACATTAAGTCAGCCAAAGATCATCCAGGGACAATATGGAGAATAAACTTCAAGAAATGGAATTTAAAGTTTACCTTAAGACATGGGAGGTAAATGCAACCAACAGGGTGGACAGGGACAGCTTGATCGATGTGGGCGGCACCACTGCAATGACAACCCGCCTCAGGCTGGCCCCCCCTGGTGCAAGTGGGGGAACGGGGACGCCGGAGCTGGAGCCCAGGGGTGGCCTGGAGTCAAAGGCTGGTGAGGGCTTATAGTTCTGGAGCAACATTAAGTCAATAAAAGATCATCCCAGGGACAATATGGAGAATAAACTCAAGAAATGGAATTTAAAGTTTACCTTAAGACATGGGAGGAAAATGCAACCAACAGGGTGGCCAGGGGACAGCTTGATCGAGAGGGTGCCGCCCACTGCAATGACAACCTCCGCCTCAGGCTGGCCCCCCCTGGTGCAAGTGGGGAACCGGCAGCTGCAGGAGCCCTGGAGCCCAGGGGTGGCCTGGAGTCACAGGCTGGTGAGGGCTTGGGTTCTGGAGCAACATTAAGTCAGCCAAAAAGATCATCCAGGGACAATATGGAGAATAAACTCAAGAAATGGAATTTAAAGTTTACCTTAAGACATTGGAGGTAATTGCAACCAACAGGCTGTGGACAGGGGACAGCTTGTCCGAGATGGCGCGGCACACTGCAATGACAACCTCCGCCTCAGGCTGGGCCCACCTGGTGCAAGTGGGGGACCGGCATGCGGAGCTGGAGCCAGGGTGGCCTGGAGACAAAGGCTGGTGAGGGCTTGGAGTTCTGGAGCAACATTAAGTCAGCCAAAAAAGATCATCCCAGGGACAATATGGAGATAAACTCAAGGAAATGGAATTTAAAGTTTACCTTAAGACCTGGGAGGTGAATGCAACCAACAGGGTGGCCTGGGGACAGCTTGTCCGATGTGGGGCGGCACCTGCAATGACAACCTGGGCCTCAGGCTGGGCCCCCCTGGTGTAAGTGGGGGACGGGCTGCGGGGCTGGAGCCCTGGGTGGCCTGGAGACAAAGGCTGGTGAGGGCTTGTAGTTCTGGAGGAACATTAAGTCAGCCAAAGATCATCCCAGGGACAATATGGAGAATAAACTCAAGAAATGGAATTTAAAGTTTACCTTAAGACCTGGGAGGTGAATTGCAACCAACAGGGTGGCCTGGGGACAGCTTGTCCAATGTGGGGCGGCACACTGCAATGACAACCTGGGCCTCAGGCTGGGGCCCCCTGGTGTAAGTGGGGGACCGGGCAGCGGAGCTGGAGCCCCGGGGTGGCCTGGAGACAAAGGCTGGTGAGGGCTTGTAGTTCTGGAGCAAGATTAAGTCAGCCAAAGATCATCCCAGGGACAATATGGAGAATAAACTCAAGAAATGGAATTTAAAGTTTACCTTAAGACATGGGAGGTAATTGCAACCAACAGGGTGGCCTGGGGACAGCTTGTCCGATGTGGGGCGGCACCCAAAGCAATGACAACCTGGGCCTCAGGCAGGGCCCCTGGTGTATGTGGGGACTGGGCAGGAGTCCCTGGGGAGCTGGAGCCCAGGGTGGCCTGGAGACAAAGGCTGGTGAGGGCTTGTAGTTCTGGAGCAACATTAAGTCAGCCAAAGATCATCCCAGGGACAATATGGAGAATAAACTCAAGAAATGGAATTTAAAGTTTACCTTAAGACCTGGGAGGTGAATGCAACCAACAGGGTGGCCTGGGGACAGCTTGATCGAGGGTGCGCCCCACTGCAACGACAACCTCCGCCTCAGGCTGGACCCCCAGTGCGAGTGGTGACCGGGTGGCAGGAGCCCTGGCTGAGGAGCTGGAGCCCCGGGGTGGCCTGGAGTCACAGGCTGGTGAGGGCTTGTAGTTCTGGAGCAACATTAAGTCAGCCAAAGATCATCCCAGGGACAATATGGAGAATAAACTCAAGAAATGGAATTTAAAGTTTACCTTAAGACATTGGAGGTAATTGCAACCAACAGGCTGGACCTGGGGACAGCTTGATCGATGTAGGCGGCCGCCCAATGACAACCCAACCCGCTAAGGCTGGCCCCACCTGGTGCAAGTGGGGGACCGGCAGCTGGAGCTGGAGCCCAGGGTGGCCTGGAGTCACAGGCTGGTGAGGGCTTGTAGTTCTGGAGGAACATTAAGTCAGCCAAAGATCATCCCAGGGACAATATGGAGAATAAACTCAAGAAATGGAATTTAAAGTTTACCTTTAGACATTGGAGGTAATTGCAACCAACAGGGTGGCCTGGGGACAGCTTGTCCGTGTGGGGTGGCAGAAAGCAATGACAACCTCGCCTCAGGCTGGGCCCCCTGGTGTAAGTGGGGGACCGGGCATGGAGCTGGAGCCTGGGTGGCCTGGAGACAAAGGCTGGTGAGGGCTTGTAGTTCTGGAGCAACATTAAGTCAGCCAAAGATCATCCCAGGGACAATATGGAGAATAAACTCAAGAAATGGAATTTAAAGTTTACCTTAAGACATTGGAGGTGAATGCAACCAACAGGGTGGCCTGGGGACAGCTTGTCCGATGTGGGGCGGCACCCTGCAATGACAACCTGGGCCTCAGGCTGGGCCCCCCTGGTGTAAGTGGGGGACCGGGCTGCAGAGCTGGAGCCACGGGGTGGCCTGGAGACAAAGGCTGGTGAGGGCTTGTAGTTCTGGAGCAACATTAAGTCAGCCAAAGATCATCCCAGGGACAATATGGAGAATAAACTCAAGAAATGGAATTTAAAGTTTACCTTAAGACATTGGAGGTGAATGCAACCAACAGGGTGGCCTGGGGACAGCTTGTCCGATGGGGCGGCACACTGCAATGACAACCTGGGCCTCAGGCTGGGCCCCTGGTGTAAGTGGGGACCGGGCTGCAGAGCTGGAGCCCAGGGTGGCCTGGAGACAAAGGCTGGTGAGGGCTTGTAGTTCTGGAGCAACATTAAGTCAGCCAAAGATCATCCCAGGGACAATATGGAGAATAAACTCAAGAAATGGAATTTAAAGTTTACCTTAAGACCTGGGAGGTGAATGCAACCAACAGGGTGGCCTGAGGACAGCTTGTCCGATGTGGGGCGGCACAAAGCAATGACAACCTGGGCCTCAGGCTGGGCCCCCCTAAAGTTTACCTTAAGACATGGGAAGAAAATGCAACCAACAGGGTGACCAGGGGACAGCTTGATCGAGAGGGTGCCGTCCACTGCAACGACAACAATCGCCTCAGGCTGGGCCCCCCTGGTGTAAGTGGGGGACCGGGCTGCGGAGCTGGAGCCCCGGGGTGGCCTGGAGACAAAGGCTGGTGAGGGCTTGTAGTTCTGGAGGAAGATTAAGTCAGCCAAAGATCATCCCAGGGAAAATTGGAGAATAAACTCAAGAAATGGAATTTAAAGTTTACCTTAAGACATGGGAAGAAAATGCAACCAACAGGGTGGCCTGGGGACAGCTTGTCCGATGTGGGGCGGCACCCTGCAATGACAACAATCGCCTCAGGCTGGGCCCCCCTGGTGTAAGTGGGGGACCGGGCTGCGGAGCTGGAGCCCCGGAGTGGCCTGGAGACAAAGGCTGGTGAGGGCTTGGAGTTCTGGAGCAACATTAAGTCAGCCAAAGATCATCCCAGGGACAATATGGAGAATAAACTCAAGAAATGGAATTTAAAGTTTACCTTAAGACCTGGGAGGTGAATGCAACCAACAGGGTGGCATGGGGACAGCTTGTCCGATGTGGGTCGGCACCCTGCAATGACAACTTGGGCATCAGGCTCGGCCCCCCCTGGTGTAAGTGGGTGACCGGGCTGCGGAGCTGGAGCCCCGGGGCGGCCTGGATCACAGGCTGGTGAGGGCTTATAGTTCTGGAGGAAGATTAAGTCAGCCAAAGATCATCCCAGGGAAAATATGGAGAATAAACTCAAGAAATGGAATTTAAAGTTTACCTTAAGACATGGGAAGAAAATGCAACCAACAGGGTGGCCAGGGGACAGCTTGATCGAGAGGGTGCCGTCCACTGCAACGACAACAATCGCCTCAGGCAGGGACCCCCTGGTGCGAGTGGGGGACCGGGCAGCAGGGCAGGAGCCCTGGGTGAGGGGCTGGAGCCACGGGGTGGCCTGGAGTCAAAGGCTGGTGAGGGCTTGTAGTTCTGGAGCAACAAACTCAAGAAATGGAATTTAAAGTTTACCTTAAGACCTGGGAGGTGAATGCAACCAACAGGGTGACCAGGGGACAGCTTGATCGAGAGGGTGCCGTCCACTGCAACTACAACCTCCACCTAAGGCTGGCCCCACCTGGTGCAAGTGGAGAACCAGGCTGCGGAGCTGGAGCCCCGGGGTGGCCTGGAGTCACAGGATGGTGAGGGCTTGGAGTTCTGGAGCAACATTAAGTCAGCTAAAGATCATCCCAGGGACAATATGGAGAATAAACTCAAGAAATGGAATTTAAAGTTTACCTTAAGACCTGGGAGGTGAATGCAACCAACAGGGTGGCCTGGGGACAGCTTGTCCGATGTGGGCGCCACCCTGCAATGACAACCTGGGCCTCAGGCTGGGCCCCTGGTGTATGTGGGGGACCGGGCTGCGGAGCTGGAGCCCCGGGGTGGCCTGGAGACAAAGGCTGGTGAGGGCTTGTAGTTCTGGAGCAACATTAAGTCATCCAAAGATCATCCCAGGGACAATATGGAGAATAAACTCAAGAAATGGAATTTAAAGTTTACCTTTCGACATGGGAAGAAAATGCAACCAACAGGGTGACCAGGGGACAGCTTGATCGAGAGGGTGCCGTCCACTGCAACTACAACCTCCGCCTAAGGCTGGGCACCCCTGGTGTAAGTGGGGGACCGGGCTGCGGAGCTGGAGCCCCGGGGCGGCCTGGATCACAGGCTGGTGAGGGCTTATAGTTCTGGAGGAAGATTAAGTCAGCCAAAGATCATCCCAGGGAAAATATGGAGAATAAACTCAAGAAATGGAATTTAAAAGTTTACCTTAAGACATTGGAGGTAATTGCAACCAACAGGCTGGACAGGGGACAGCTTGATCGAGAGGGCGCCGCCCACTGCAACTACAACCTTCGCCTAAGGATGGCCCCACCTGGTGCAATTGGAGAACCGGGCAGCGCAGCTGGAGCCCCGGGGTGGCCTGGAGTCACAGGATGGTGAGGGCTTGTAGTTCTGGAGCAACATTAAATCAGCTGAAGATCATCCAAGGAAATGGAATTTAAAGTTTACCTTAAGATCTGGGAGGTGAATGCAACCAACAGCGGTGGCCTGGGGACAGCTTGTCCGATGTGGGGCGGCACACTGCAATGACAACCTGGGCCTCAGGCTGGGCCCCCCTGGTGTAAGTGGGGGAAAGGGGTCGGAGCTGGAGCCCCGGGGCGGCCTGGAGACAAAGGCTGGTGAGGGCTTGGAGTTCTGGAACAACATTAAGTCAGCCAAAGATCATCCCAGGGACAATATGGAGAATAAACTCAAGAAATGGAATTTAAAGTTTACCTAAAGACATGGGAGGTAAATGCAAACAACAGGGTGGCCAGGGGACAGCTTGTCCGATGTGGGACGGCACACTGCAATGACAACCTGGGACTCAGGCTGGGGCCCCTGGTGTAAGTGGGGACTGGGCTGCATGGAGCAGGAGCCCAGGGTGGCCTGGAGACAAAGGCTGGTTAAGGCTTGTAGTTCTGGAGCAACATTAAGTCAGCCAAAGATCATCCCAGGGACAATATGGACAATAAACTCAAGAAATGGAATTTAAAGTTTACCTTAAGACATTGGAGGTAATTGCAACCAACATGCTGGACAGGGGACAGCTTGATCGAGAGGGCGCGCCCACTGCAACTACAACCTTCGCTTAAGGATGGCCCCACCTGGTGCAAGTGGAGAACTGGGAAGCAGCTGGAGCCCTGGGTGGCCTGGAGTCACAGGATGGTGAGGGCTTGGAGTTCTGGAGCAACATTAAATCAGCTGAAGTTCATCCAAGGGAAATGGAACTTAAAGTTTACCTTAAGATCTGGGAGGTGAATGCAACCAAAAGGGTGGACAGGGGACAGCTTGTCCGATGTGGGGCGGCACAAAGCAATGACAACCTGGGCCTCAGGCTGGGCCCCCCTGGTGTAATTGGGGGACCGGGCTGAGGAGCTGGAGCCCCGGGGTGGCCTGGAGACAAAGGCTGGTGAGGGTTTGTAGTTCTGGAGCAACATTAAGTCAGCCAAAGATCATCCCAGGGACAATATGGAGAATAAACTCAAGAAATGGAATTTAAAGTTTACCTTAAGACCTGGGAGGTGAATGCAACCAACAGGGTGGCCAGGGGACAGCTTGATCGAGAGGGTGCCGTCCACTGCAACGACAACAATCGCCTCAGGCAGGGACCCCCTAGTGCGAGTGGGGGACCGGGCAGCAGGGCAGGAGCCCTGGGTGAGGGGCTGGAGCCACGGGGTGGCCTGGAGACAAAGGCTGGTGAGGGCTTGTAGTTCTGGAGCAACATTAAGTCAGCCAAAGATCATCCCAGGGACAATATGGAGAATAAACTCAAGAAATGGAATTTAAAGTTTACCTTAAGACCTGGGAGGTGAATGCAACCAACAGGGTGGCCTGGGGACAGCTTGTCCGATGTGGGGCGGCAGAAAGAAATGACAACCTGGCCGTCAGGCTGGGCCCCCCTGGTGTAAGTGGGGGACCGGGCTGCAGAGCTGGAGCCCCGGGGTGGCCTGGAGACAAAGGCTGGTGAGGGCTTGTAGTTCTGGAGCAACATTAAGTCAGCCAAAGATCATCCCAGGGACAATATGGAGAATAAACTCAAGAAATGGAATTTAAAGTTTACCTTAAGACATTGGAGGTAATTGCAACCAACAGGCTGGACAGGGGACAGCTTGTCCGATGTGGGGCGGCACAAAGCAATGACAACCTGGGCCTCAGGCAGGGCCCCCCTGGTGTATGTGGGGGACCGGGCAGCGGAGCTGGAGCCCCGGGGTGGCCTGGAGACAAAGGCTGGTGAGGGCTTGTAGTTCTGGAGCAACATTAAGTCAGCCGAAGATCATCTGAGGGAAATGGAACTTAAAGTTTACCTTAAGACCTGGGAGGTGAATGCAACCAACAGGGTGGCCTGGGGACAGCTTGTCCGATGTGGGGCGGCACCCTGCAATGACAACCTGGGCCTCAGGCTGGGCCCCCTGGTGTAATTGGGGGACCGGGCTGAGGAGCTGGAGCCCCGGGGTGGCCTGGAGACAAAGGCTGGTGAGGGCTTGTAGTTCTAGAGCAACATTAAGTCAGCCAAAGATCATCCCAGGGACAATATGGAGAATAAACTCAAGAAATGGAATTTAAAGTTTACCTTAAGACCTGGGAGGTGAATGCAACCAACAGGGTGGCCTGGGGACAGCTTGTCCGATGTGGGGCGGCAGAGAGCAATGACAACCTGGGCCTCAGGCTGGGCACCCCTGGTGTAATTGGGGGACCGGGCTGCGGAGCTGGAGCCCCGGGGCGGCCTGGATCACAGGCTGGTGAGGGCTTATAGTTCTGGAGGAAGATTAAGTCAGCCAAAGATCATCCCAGGGAAAATATGGAGAATAAACCCAAGAAATGGAATTTAAAGTTTACCTTAAGACATGGGAAGAAAATGCAACCAACAGGGTGGCCAGGGGACAGCTTGATCGAGAGGGTGCCGTCCACTGCAACGACAACAATCGCCTCAGGCAGGGACCCCCTAGTGCGAGTGGGGGACAGGGCAGCAGGGCAGGAGCCCTGGGTGAGGGGCTGGAGCCACGGGGTGGCCTGGAGTCAAAGGCTGGTGAGGGCCTGTAGTTCTGGAGCAACATTAAGTCAGCCAAAGATCATCCCAGGGACAATATGGAGAATAAACTCAAGAAATGGAATTTAAAGTTTACCTTAAGACATTGGAGGTAATTGCAACCAACATGCTGGACAGGGGACAGCTTGATCGAGAGGGCGCCGCCCACTGCAACTACAACCTTCGCCTAAGGATGGCCCCACCTGGTGCAAGTGGAGAACTGGGCAGCGCAGCTGGAGCCCCGGGGTGGCCTGGAGTCACAGGATGGTGAGGGCTTGGAGTTCTGGAGCAACATTAAATCAGCTGAAGTTCATCCAAGGGAAATGGAACTTAAAGTTTACCTTAAGATGTGGGAGGTGAATGCAACCAAAAGGGTGGCCTGTGGACAGCTTGTCCGATGTGGGGCGGCATCCTGCAATGACAACCTGGGCCTCAGGCAGGGTCCCCCTGGTGTATGTGGGGGACCGGGCAGCGGAGCTGGAGCCCCGGGGTGGCCTGGAGACAAAGGCTGGTGAGGGCTTGTAGTTCTGGAGCAACATTAAGTCAGCCGAAGATCATCCAAGGGAAATGGAACTTAAAGTTTACCTTAAGACCTGGGAGGTGAATGCAACCAACAGGGTGGCCTGGGGACAGCTTGTCCGATGTGGGGCGGCACCTGCAATGACAACCTGGGCCTCAGGCTGGGTCCCCTGGTGTAAGTGGGGGACCGGGCTGCGGAGCTGGAGCCCCGGGGTGGCCTGGAGACAAAGGCTGGTGAGGGCTTGTAGTTCTGGAGCAACATTAAGTCAGCCAAAGATCATCCCAGGGACAATATGGAGAATAAACTCAAGAAATGGAATTTAAAGTTTACCTTAAGACCTGGGAGGTGAATGCAACCAACAGGGTGGCCTGGGGACAGCTTGTCCGATGTGGGGCGGCACCCTGCAATGACAACCTGGGCATCAGGCTGGGCCCCCCTGGTGTATGTGGGGGACCGGGCAGCGGAGCTGGAGCCCCGGGGTGGCCTGGAGACAAAGGCTGGTGAGGGCTTGGAGTTCTGGAGCAACATTAAGTCAACCGAAGATCATCTGAGGGAAATGGAACTTAAAGTTTACCTTAAGACCAGGGAGGTGAATGCAACCAACAGGGTGGCCTGGGGACAGCTTGTCCGATGTGGGTCGGCACCCTGCAATGACAACCTGGGCCTCAGGCTGGGCCCCCTGGTGTAATTGGGGGACCGGGCTGAGGAGCTGGAGCCCCGGGGTGGCCTGGAGACAAAGGCTGGTGAGGGCTTGTAGTTCTAGAGCAACATTAAGTCAGCCAAAGATCATCCCAAGGACAATATGGAGAATAAACTCAAGAAATGGAATTTAAAGTTTACCTTAAGACCTGGGAGGTGAATGCAACCAACAGGGTGGCCTGGGGACAGCTTGTCCGATGTGGGGCGGCAGAGAGCAATGACAACCTGGGCCTCAGGCTGGGCACCCTGGTGTAATTGGGACGGGCTGGAGCTGGAGCCCCGAGGCGGCCTGGATCACAGGCTGGTGAGAGCTTCTAGTTCTGGAGCAACATTAAGTCAGCCAAAGATCATCCCAGGGACAATATGGAGAATAAACTCAAGAAATGGAATTTAAAGTTTACCTTAAGACATTGGAGGTAATTGAAACCAACAGGCTGGACAGGGGACAGCTTGATCGGGATGGCGCCGCCCACTGCAACTACAACCTCCGCCTAAGGCTGGCCCCACCTGGTGCAAGTGGAGAACCGGGCAGCGGAGCTGGAGCCCCGGGGTGGCCTGGAGTCACAGGCTGGTGAGGGCTTATAGTTCTGGAGGAAGATTAAGTCAGCCAAAGATCATCCCAGGGACAATATGGAGAATAGACTCAAAAATTGGATTTTAAAGTTTACCTTAAGACATGGGAAGAAAATGCAACCAACAGGGTGGCCAGGGGACAGCTTGATCGAGAGGGTGCCGTCCACAGCAACGACAACAATCGCCTCAGGCAGGGACCCCCTAGTGCGAGTGGGGGACCGGGCAGCAGGGCAGGAGCCCTGGGTGAGGGGCTGGAGCCACGGGGTGGCCTGGAGTCAAAGGCTGGTGAGGGCTTGTAGTTCTGGAGCAACATTAAGTCAGCCAAAGATCATCCCAGGGACAATATGGAGAATAAACTCAAGAAATGGAATTTAACGTTTACCTTAAGACATTGGAGGTAATTGCAACCAACAGGCTGGACAGGGGACAGCTTGATCGAGATGGCGCCGCCCACTGCAACTCCAACCTCCGCCTAAGGCTGGCCCCACCTGGTGCAAGTGGAGTGGAGGCAGCGGAGCTGGAGCCCGGGGTGGCCTGGAGTCACAGGATGGTGAGGGCTTGGAGTTCTGGAGCAACATTAAGTCAGCCGAAGATCATCCAAGGGAAATGGAACTTAAAGTTTACCTTAAGACCTGGGAGGTGAATGCAACCAACAGGGTGGCCTGGGGACAGCTTGTCCGATGTGGGGCGGCACACTGCAATGACAACCTGGGCCTCAGGCTGGGCCCACCTGGTGTAAGTGGGGGACCGGGATGCGGAGCTGAAGCCCCGGGGTGGCCTGGAGACAAAGGCTGGTGAGGGCTTGTAGTTCTGGAGGAACATTAAGTCAGCCAAAGATCATCCCAGGGACAATATGGAGAATAAACTCAAGAAATGGAATTTAAAATTTACCTTAAGACCTGGGAGGTGAATGCAACCAACAGGGTGGCCTGGGGACAGCTTGTCCAATGTGGGGCGGCACCCTGCAATGACAACCTGGGCCTCAGGCTGGGCCCCCCCGGTGTAAGTGGGGGACCGGGCTGCGGAGCTGGAGCCCCGGGGTGGCCTGGATCACAGGCTGGTGAGGGCTTGGAGTTCTGGAGGAAGATTAAGTCAGCCGAAGATCATCCCAGGGAAAATATGGAGAATAAACTCAAGAAATGGAATTTAAAGTTTACCTTAAGACATTGGAGGTAATTGCAACCAACAGGCTGGACAGGGGACAGCTTGTCCGATGTGGGGCGGCACAAAGCAATGACAACCTGGGCCTCAGGCAGGGCCCCCTGGTGTATGTGGGGGACCGGGCAGCGGAGCTGGAGCCCCGGGGTGGCCTGGAGACAAAGGCTGGTGAGGGCTTGGAGTTCTGGAGCAACATTAAGTCAGCCAAAGATCATCCCAGGGACAATATGGAGAATAAACTCAAGAAATGGAATTTAAAGTTTACCTTAAGACATGGGAAGAAAATGCAACCAACAGGGTGGCCAGGGGACAGCTTGATCGAGAGGGTGCCGTCCACTGCAACGACAACAATCGCCTCAGGCAGGGACCCCCTGGTGCGAGTGGGGGACCGGGCAGCAGGGCAGGAGCCCTGGGTGAGGGGCTGGAGACACGGGGTGGCCTGGAGTCAAAGGCTGGTGAGGGCTTGTAGTTCTGGAGCAACATTAAGTCAGCCAAAGATCATCCCAGGGACAATATGGAGAATAAACTCAAGAAATGGAATTTAAAGTTTACCTTAAGACCTGGGAGGTGAATGCAACCAACAGGGTGACCAGGGGACAGCTTGATCGAGAGGGTGCCGTCCACTGCAACTACAACCTCCACCTAAGGCTGGCCCCACCTGGTGCAAGTGGAGAACCGGGCTGCGGAGCTGGAGCCCCGGGGTGGCCTGGAGTCACAGGATGGTGAGGGCTTGGAGTTCTGGAGCAACATTAAGTCAGCTAAAGATCATCCCACGGACAATATGGAGAATAAACTCAAGAAATGGAATTTAAAGTTTACCTTAAGACCTGGGAGGTGAATGCAACCAACAGGGTGGCCTGGGGACAGCTTGTCCGATGTGGGGCGTCACCCTGCAATGACAACCTGGGCCTCAGGCTGGGCCCCCCTGGTGTATGTGGGGACCGGGCTGCATGGAGCTGGAGCCCCGGGGTGGCCTGGAGACAAAGGCTGGTGAGGGCTTGTAGTTCTGGAGCAACATTAAGTCATCCAAAGATCATCCCAGGGACAATATGGAGAATAAACTCAAGAAATGGAATTTAAAGTTTACCTTTCGACATGGGAAGAAAATGCAACCAACAGGGTGACCAGGGGACAGCTTGATCGAGAGGGTGCCGTCCACTGCAACTACAACCTCCGCCTAAGGCTGGGCACCCCTGGTGTAAGTGGGGGACCGGGCTGCGGAGCTGGAGCCCCGGGGCGGCCTGGATCACAGGCTGGTGAGGGCTTATAGTTCTGGAGGAAGATTAAGTCAGCCAAAGATCATCCCAGGGAAAATATGGAGAATAAACTCAAGAAATGGAATTTAAAAGTTTACCTTAAGACATTGGAGGTAATTGCAACCAACAGGCTGGACAGGGGACAGCTTGATCGAGAGGGCGCCGCCCACTGCAACTACAACCTTCGCCTAAGGATGGCCCCACCTGGTGCAATTGGAGAACCGGGCAGCGCAGCTGGAGCCCCGGGGTGGCCTGGAGTCACAGGATGGTGAGGGCTTGTAGTTCTGGAGCAACATTAAATCAGCTGAAGATCATCCAAGGGAAATGGAACTTAAAGTTTACCTTAAGATCTGGGAGGTGAATGCAACCAACAGCGGTGGCCTGGGGACAGCTTGTCCGATGTGGGGCGGCACACTGCAATGACAACCTGGGCCTCAGGCTGGGCCCCCCTGGTGTAAGTGGGGGAAAGGGGTCGGAGCTGGAGCCCCGGGGCGGCCTGGAGACAAAGGCTGGTGAGGGCTTGGAGTTCTGGAACAACATTAAGTCAGCCAAAGATCATCCCAGGGACAATATGGAGAATAAACTCAAGAAATGGAATTTAAAGTTTACCTAAAGACATGGGAGGTAAATGCAAACAACAGGGTGGCCAGGGGACAGCTTGTCCGATGTGGGGCGGCACACTGCAATGACAACCTGGGACTCAGGCTGGGCCCCCCTGGTGTAAGTGGGGGACTGGGCTGCGGAGCAGGAGCCCCAGGGTGGCCTGGAGACAAAGGCTGGTTAAGGCTTGTAGTTCTGGAGCAACATTAAATCAGCCGAAGATCATCCAAGGGAAATGGAACTTAAAGTTTACCTTAAGACATGGGAAGAAAATGAAACCAACAGGGTGGCCAGAGGACAGCTTGATCGAGAGGGTGCCGTCCACTGCAACGACAACAATCACCTCAGGCAGGGACCCCCTGGTGCGATTGGGGGACCGGGCAGCAGGGCAGGAGCCCTGGGTGAGGGGCTGGAGCCACGGGGTGGCCTGGAGTCAAAGGCTGGTGAGGGCTTGTAGTTCTGGAGCAACATTAAGTCAGCCAAAGATCATCCCAGGGACAATATGGAGAATAAACCCAAGAAATGGAATTTAAAGTTTACCTTAAGATCTGGGAGGTGAATGCAACCAACAGGGTGGCCTGGGGACAGCTTGTCCGATGTGGGGCGGCACACTGCAATGACAACCTGGGCCTCAGGCTGGGCCCACCTGGTGTAAGTGGGGGACCGGGCTGCGGAGCTGGAGCCCCGGGGTGGCCTGGATCACAGGCTGGTGAGGGCTTATAGTTCTGGAGGAAGATTAAGTCAGCCAAAGATCATCCCAGGGACAATATGGAGAATAAACTCAAGAAATGGAATTTAAAGTTTACCTTAAGACATGGGAAGAAAATGCAACCAACAGGGTGGCCAGGGGACAGCTTGATCAAGAGGGTGCCGTCCACTGCAACGACAACAATCGCCTCAGGCAGGGACCCCCTAGTGCGAGTGGGGGACCGGGCAGCAGGGGAGGAGCCCTGGGTGAGGGGCTGGAGCCACGGGGTGGCCTGGAGTCAAAGGCTGGTGAGGGCTTGTAGTTCTGGAGCAACATTAAGTCAGCCAAAGATCATCCCAGGGACAATATGGAGAATAAACTCAAGAAATGGAATTTAAAGTTTACCTTAAGACATTGGAGGTAATTGCAACCAACAGGCTGGACAGGGGACAGCTTGATCGAGATGGCGCCGCCCACTGCAACTACAACCTCCGCCTAAGGCTGGCCCCACCTGGTGCAAGTGGAGAACCGGGCAGCGGAGCTGAAGCCCCGGGGTGGCCTGGAGACAAAGGCTGGTGAGGGCTTGTAGTTCTGGAGCAACATTAAGTCAGCCAAAGATCATCCCAGGGACAATATGGAGAATAAACTCAAGAAATGGAATTTAAAATTTACCTTAAGACCTGGGAGGTGAATGCAACCAACAGGGTGGCCTGGGGACAGCTTGTCCGATGTGGGGCGGCACCCTGCAATGACAACCTGGGCCTCAGGCTGGGCCCCCCTGGTGTATGTGGGGGACCGGGCAGCGGAGCTGGAGCCCCGGGGTGGCCTGGAGACAAAGGCTGGTGAGGGCTTGGAGTTCTGGAGCAACATTAAGTCAACCGAAGATCATCTGAGGGAAATGGAACTTAAAGTTTACCTTAAGACCTGGGAGGTGAATGCAACCAACAGGGTGGCCTGGGGACAGCTTGTCCGATGTGGGGCGGCACCCTGCAATGACAACCTGGGCCTCAGGCTGGGCCCCCTGGTGTAATTGGGGGACCGGGCTGAGGAGCTGGAGCCCCAGGGTGACCTGGAGAAAAAGGCTGGTGAGGGCTTGTAGTTCTGGAGCAACATTAAGTCAGCCAAAGATCATCCCAGGGACAATATGGAGAATAAACTCAAGAAATGGAATTTAAAGTTTACCTTAAGACATTGGAGGTAATTGCAACCAACAGGCTGGACAGGGGACAGCTTGATCTAGAGGGCGCCGCCCACTGCAACTACAACCTCCGCCTAAGGCTGGCCCCACCTGGTGCAAGTGGAGAACCGGGCAGCGGAGCTGGAGCCCCGGGGTGGCCTGGAGTCACAGGATGGTGAGGGCTTGGAGTTCTGGAGCAACATTAAGTCAGCCGAAGATCATCCAAGGGAAATGGAACTTAAAGTTTACCTTAAGACCTGGGAGGTGAATGCAACCAACAGGGTGGCCTGGGGACAGCTTGTCCGATGTGGTGCGGCACCCTGCAATGACAACATGGGCCTAAGGCTGGGCCCCCCTGGTGTAAGTGGGGGATCGGGCTGCGGAGCTGGAGCCCCGGGTTGGCCTGGAGACAAAGGCTGGTGAGGGCTTGTAGTTCTGGAGCAACATTAAGTCAGCCAAAGATCATCCCAGGGACAATATGGAGAATAAACTCAAGAAATAGAATTTAAAGTTTACCTTAAGACCTGGGAGGTAAATGCAACCAACAGGGTGGCCAGGGGACAGCTTGTCCGATGTGGGGCGGCACACTGCAATGACAACCTGGGCCTCAGGCTGGGCCCCCCTGGTGTAAGTGGGGGAAAGGGGTCGGAGCTGGAGCCCCGGGGTGGCCCGGAGACAAAGGCTGGTGAGGGCTTGTAGTTCTGGAGCAACATTAAGTCAGCCAAAGATCATCCCAGGGAAAATATGGAGAATAAACTCAAGAAATGGAATTTAAAGTTTACCTTAAGACATTGGAGGTAATTGCAACCAACATGCTGGACAGGGGACAGCTTGATCGTGAGGGGCGGAGCGCCCACTGCAACTACAACCTCCGCTCAAGAAAGGCTGGCCCCACCTGGTGCAAGTGGAGAACCGGGCAGCGCAGCTGGCCCCCCTGGTGCAAGTGGAGAACCGGGGTGGCCTGTGGCCTGGAGAAAAGGCTGGTGAGGGCTTGTAGTTCTGGAGCAACATTAAGTCAGCCAAAGATCATCCCAGGGACAATATGGAGAATGAACTCAAGAAATGGAATTTAAAGTTTACCTTAAGACATTGGAGGTAATTGCAACCAACAGGCTGGACAGGGGACAGCTTGATCTAGAGGGCGCCGCCCACTGCAACTACAACCTCCGCCTAAGGCTGGCCCCACCTGGTGCAAGTGGAGAACGGGCAGCGGAGCTGGAGCCCCGGGGTGGCCTGGAGTCACAGGATGGTGAGGGCTTGGAGTTCTGGAGCAACATTAAGTCAGCCGAAGATCATCCAAGGGAAATGGAACTTAAAGTTTACCTTAAGACCTGGGAGGTGAATGCAACCAACAGGGTGGCCTGGGGACAGCTTGTCCGATGTGGTGCGGCACCCTGCAATGACAACAATCGCCTCAGGCAGGGCCCCCCTGGTGTGAGTGGGGGACCGGGCTGCGGAGCTGGAGCCCCGGTTTGGCCTGGAGACAAAGGCTGGTGAGGGCTTGTAGTTCTGGAGCAACATTAAGTCAGCCAAAGATCATCCCAGGGACAATATGGAGAATAAACTCAAGAAATAGAATTTAAAGTTTACCTTAAGACCTGGGAGGTAAATGCAACCAACAGGGTGGCCAGGGGACAGCTTGTCCGATGTGGGGCGGCACAAAGCAATGACAACCTGGGCCTCAGGCTGGGCCCCCCTGGTGTAAGTGGGGGACCGGGCTGCGGAGCTGGAGCCCCGGGGTGGCATGGAGACAAAGGCTGGTGAGGGCTTGTAGTTCTGGACCAACATTAAGTCAGCCAAAGATCATCCCTGGGACAATATGGAGAATAAACTCAAGAAATGGAATTTAAAGTTTACCTTAAGACATTGGAGGTAATTGCAACCAAGAGGGTGGACAGGGGACAGCTTGATCTAGAGGGCGCCGCCCACTGCAACTACAACCTCCGCCTAAGGCTGGCCCCACCTGGTGCAAGTGGAGAACCGGGCAGCGGAGCTGGAGCCCCGGGGTGGCCTGGAGGCACAGGATGGTGAGGGCTTGGAGTTCTGGAGCAACATTAAGTCAGCCGAAGATCATCCAAGGGAAATGGAACTTAAAGTTTACCTTAAGACCAGGGAGGTGAATGCAACCAAAAGGGTGGCCTGGGGACAGCTTGTCCGATGTGGGGCGGCATCCTGCAATGACAACCTGGGCCTCAGGCTGGGCCCCCCTGGTGTATGTGGGGGACCGGGCAGCGGAGCTGGAGCCCCGGGGTGGCCTGGAGACAAAGGCTGGTGAGGGCTTGTAGTTCTGGAGCAACATTAAGTCAGCCGAAGGTCATCCAAGGGAAATGGAACTTAAAGTTTACCTTAAGACCTGGGAGGTAAATGCAACCAACAGGGTGGCCAGGGGACAGCTTGTCCGATGTGGGGCGGCACCCTGCAATGACAACCTGGGCCTCAGGCTGGGCCCCCCTGGTGTAAGTGGGGGACCGGGCTGCGGAGCTGGAGCCCCGGGGTGGCATGGAGACAAAGGCTGGTGAGGGCTTGTAGTTCTGGAGCAACATTAAGTCAGCCAAAGATCATCCCTGGGACAACATGGAGAATAAACTCAAGAAATGGAATTTAAAGTTTACCTTAAGACATTGGAGGTAATTGCAACCAACAGGCTGGACAGGGGACAGCTCGATCTAGAGGGCGCCGCCCACTGCAACTACAACCTCCGCCTAAGGCTGGCCCCACCTGGTGCAAGTGGAGAACCGGGCAGCGGAGCTGGAGCCCCGGGGTGGCCTGGAGTCACAGGATGGTGAGGGCTTGGAGTTCTGGAGCAACATTAAGTCAGCCGAAGATCATCCAAGGGAAATGGAACTTAAAGTTTACCTTAAGACCTGGGAGGTGAATGCAACCAACAGGGTGGCCTGGGGACAGCTTGTCCGATGTGGTGCGGCACCCTGCAATGACAACATGGGCCTAAGGCTGGGCCCCCCTGGTGTAAGTGGGGGACCGGGCTGCGGAGCTGGAGCCCCGGGTTGGCCTGGAGACAAAGGCTGGTGAGGGCTTGTAGTTCTGGAGCAACATTAAGTCAGCTAAAGATCATCCCAGGGACAATATGGAGAATAAACTCAAGAAATAGAATTTAAAGTTTACCTTAAGACCTGGGAGGTAAATGCAACCAACAGGGTGGCCAGGGGACAGCTTGTCCGATGTGGGGCGGCACAAAGCAATGACAACCTGGGCCTCAGGCTGGGCCCCCCTGGTGTAAGTGGGGGACCGGGCTGCGGAGCTGGAGCCCCGGGGTGGCCTGGAGACAAAGGCTGGTGAGGGCTTGTTGTTCTGGAGCAACATTAAGTCAGCCAAAGATCATCCCAGGGACAACATGAAGACATGGGAGGTAACACTGTATGAAAAGCCATTTATTGTATTTATTTTATTCATTTTATTTATTATTAGTAGTATATTATCATGTGTATAATGTACATATATGTAACCCAAAGATTAATTACACACATGCTTTTCTGATCACAAAGCTTTATTGCAAATTACAATAGAATATACAAAATACAAAATATGAGCACTGCTGCTGCATGTGCCATTGAAAGACACTAGTGGCCTATGGCCTCTTCGGACATGAGGTCCACTGTTGCAGTCCCCCACAAGGCCTCTTCTCCAGTTTGGAGGACACCAGCTCTCGCATTGTACAGTTGCATAAGCACAGGGAAAACAGGAGTTAGACCACTGAACACATCAAAGTGGGGGAGAGTTCAGAAAGTTACTCTTAATTAAGTAATTTCCCCATGTTACTACATGGGGAAATATGGTCTCACTTACTCCTCTCTTGCTTTGCCTCATGCGTGCAGCAATCCTGGTGTAAGTGGGGGACCGGGCTGCGGAGCTGGAGACCCCGGGGTGGCCTGGAGTCACAGGCTGGTGAGGGCTTGTAGTTCTGGAGCAACATTAAGTCAGCCGAAGATCATCCCAGGGACAATATGGAGAATAAACTCAAGAAATGGAATTTAAAGTTTACCTTAAGACCTGGGAGGTGAATGCAACCAACAAGGTTGCCTGGGGACAGCTTGTCCGATGTGGGGCGGCACACTGCAATGACAACCTCTGCCTCAGGCTGGGCCCCCCTGGTGCGAGTGGGGGACCGGGCTGCGGGGGTGGAGCCCTGGGTGCAGGGCTGGAACCCGGGGTTGGCCTGGAGTCACAGGATGGTGAGGGCTTGTAGTTGTGGAGCAAGATTAAGTTAGCTGAAGATCATCCCAGGGACAACATGGAGAATAAAAGCAAGAAATGGAATTTAAAGTTTACACTAAGACAGAGGCGGGCAAACTACTGCCCGCGGGCCACAGTCAGCCCGTTGGTCTTCTTAATGTGGCCCAGTGAAGATTGACAGAATTGCGCAAATCAAATCATTATGACTGCATCCATTTGAACTTGTCGTGTATTGCCTTGCATCCCACTAGATGGCGCATTTTCCTTATTTACAAGCAGTCATCGGAGCTGATCGCTGCCACTCTCCCGTCTCAGCAGAGTCTCTCTGCACCGCAGCGCTTTCAACCCGTAGCAGCTTTATTTTTCACAGAGTGGTTGCTAAATTCCCGTCAAGTTCAACAGAGCAGATCGCACCAGACAAGAAATCCCAAACAAACTCAACGTCATATATTTCTCTCCCTTTCAAAAATAAAACACTACGCAGGTCATGTATAGCCGATCACAACTTCAAATAAACATAATGTCATAACCGGCGACACCAGGTCAACAGGCAATTCATTGACTGTTCCAACTGAAAGTGAATGGAAGCATGAACATTGTCCTTTTTTCATATTTCAAAAATCAATGTTACAAAAGAATCTTTTGAATTTTTGTGTTTTATTGTTCAAAGCGTACACACTTTCCTTTTTTTTGAGAGGGAGAAACAATGCTGGAGCTGTGATTAGAAACAAGAATAAGAGCTGAGGAATTTATGTTTATGTTCATTTAGGTTAATTATGTTCTATATGTATGCATTGGGTGCTGGCTCGGCCCGTAGGTCAATGTGACCAAGTGAATGTGGCCGCTGTGCCAAAAGGGTTGCCCAATCCTGCCTTAAGACCTGGGAGGTAAATGCAACCAACAGGGTGGCCTGGGGACAGCTTGATCGAGAGGGCGCCGCCCACTGCAACGACAACTTCCGCCTAAGGCTGGGCCTCCTTGTTGCGAGTGGGGGACCGGGCTGCGGAGGTAGAGCCCTGGGTGTGGGGCTGGAGCACCGGGGTGGCCTGGAGTAACTTGTCCTGTATTGCCTTGCATCCCACTAGATGGCACATTTGCCTTATTTACAAGCACCACGGTCATCGGAGCTGATCGCTGCCACTCTCCCGTCTCAGCAGTGTCTACTAACGTCTAATAAGATTCCACAATCTACTACACCAGGGGTCTCAAACTCAATTTACCAGCGGGCCGCTGGAGGCAGAGACTGGGTGAGGCTGGGCTGCATGGGATATTCCACAAGAAAAGCTTAGTTAAATAATAAATTTAAAATAATAATAATCAATAAACAAAATAGTAGACATGTTTTAAGATTTGCAGCCTGTTTGGCTCTCTCATCTCCCAGATATTTTGCATACTCCTCAGCATGTCTAGTTGTGTAATGACGTTTCAAATTGTATTCCTTGTGCACCGCAACTTTCTCTGTGCAAATAATTCACATCGGTTGCCTCTGTGCTCAACAAAGAAATATTGCATCTCCCACTTTCTCTGGAATTGTCTTTGCTCATCACCAACCTTTCTCTTCACTGCAGGCTTTGAAAAAGACGTTTGGGGCTGTGGAATTTATTTTAAGTCCACTTGTTGTCACTGTCGTATTTGGCCGACGCACGGAGAACGTCATTTCAGCAATGTGCATAATTTTCGCTTCTTTTTCCATGAACAGCAGCACGGTGGTCGGTGGATAATAGCCCAGTAGCAGTTTCCTTTGCTTTTGTGTCCGATGTTAATGTCTTTTGTGATGAAATGAACCTCATGGCATTTGTAGATGGTAGAAAGTACCGGGACAGCGAACACAAAAAAGGCGACTGCTCCCAGAGTGTTGTCCGGCGTGTTGTTACAGGAAAAAGAAGCGAAAATGGCACCATGCTGTTGTTGTTGTGAATGTAAAAATAGAAACAAAAAGAGGAAACAAATGACATATATAGAAATCTATGTAGTATTCATCATGTGAGGCAATACAAATATATATATATATATACATATATACATACATATACACATATATGTATAGATAGATAGATATATATATATACTATACATATATCTATATATATATATACATATATATATATATATATATATATATATATATATATATATATATATATATATATATATATATATATATATATATATTTTACTCATAGGCAGATGATGGCCCTCTGGAGTCTGGTTCTGCCCTAGGTTTCTTCCCACAGGGGAGTTCATTGTCGTCTTTTACAGTGATGTTGCAGTAATACAGGAAAATTAAAATAAATTTGTTTTCATAGTAAACATTATGATTGCAGTGTTTACCCAATTACAAAACTGTCATTTTTAAGAGTTTTTGGCATTACTTTACACACTGTACTAGTTAAAGTAATAAAAATAACAGAAATGACCCACTGCTACAATAGTCTAAAACAGTCAACACCATGCCAAATAAAATATTACCATAAAATATTTCTTTGAATTATAAAACAGTAGCACATTTCTAATTAAGGGCCTACAAAATACAAACTAAGCTTAGTAAATTCATCCTAAGTAAGGCTAAAATAACATTAAGAGAAAACTCTGTAAGACACAACTTCCACTGAACAATAACAAGGGACGGACTACAACAACACGCCCTCCCTCCCTGTTAGAATCTGAATAAACGGGTCTGGATTCAATCAGTCATTCCCATGGCAGGAATAGGCCAACTTGGCAGGACATAGCCAACTTTCATGAAACAAACAAAAACGCTGATTCATGACGAACAAATATTAGCCAGCCAGCTAACATTTATCCGACGCTAGCTAGCTGGCTAGCAGGACAAATAAACAAACTTCGGGGTGAACAGCGTTTCACCTCCACCACTCCAGCCCACATCACAAACAAATAACTTACCTTTCTCTTGATCAGTTTTCTTTTCCTTCCGTTTTTCCGCACCGCTCTGATAACTCCTTTTTGATGCCATTATGGTCTTTGTTTGTTTTTAATCCTCTTGCTAACGGGAGCGAATGGTAGCTGTCAATCATTCACATCATACCTGTCGACGTCACTAACTGTGTGACAGTGCGGCAAGGCCCCAGAGTCCAAGATGGCGTCCCATTCATTTCAATGAGGTTGCTCACCCAACGCATGGCTCCAAAAAAGTTTTGGACTTCCGCATTGATGGGATAATAGAGCATGCTCAGTTGTGTCAGTGTGGAGACCGTCACTGCCAGACGTGCGCGCTCACGAACCGTACAGAATTCAACGTGGAAATGAATGTATTTTTTACGGAACAACTGACGATGTGGTTTCGAAATTTTTATTATTATTAATAATAATAATAATAATAATAATAATAATAATAATAATAATAATAATAATAATAATAAAATTATAATAACATACTATTATTTGTGTATTAAACACGTGCGCAATGTGCAACTGAATAATAAATAATAATTCTTTGAATCAACTCTCTATGGACCATAACAGCACTGCCACATATATTTTTTAATTAATAACCTCTTTGGAAAGCAGACAAAGTATTGAAATGATTGGTCTATTTATTTCATCAGAACTAAAAATTAAAAAATACAAACTGAACGATCGAAAGTTCCTCCCTTTCTCTTGCACCTGTCGACCGGTCAACTTTTGGCTTATCTGCTGTGTTCGAGAAAATGTCGACCTGTGCTGCAATTAACTGTGTCACTCGATCAACAGGCAAAGGGTGCAAAGGACCCACGTTATTTCGGTAAGAATGATGAATGAAATGACTGTATGCCACTTTTTATGTCGCATGCTTTTTACGTACGTACGTCCGTGTGTGTAGCTAACACAAATGTGCAAATATTTTGTTGTCCTCATGGAATTAAACAGCATGTTAATTTATCAGTGAGTGCTCTCTCTTTTCATGCAATCCATCACACTTAACATGTAATGCTGAATCATGAAAGCTATGGAGCAAAAATAATAATTGCATAAACGACGAGTGAAATAAAATGTGTCATTCATTCAAAAAGATGTCATTAATTTATTACATTTAAAATTAGTGATGTGTTATTGACTATTTTTATTACTTAGTTGAAAATGCCATTTTATTTCATTTAACAAAGCATATCATTATTTCATCATGCATTTAATTGTTTTGTGGTCCTGTGTTTTAGAAAAGGCCATAATTTTATTCTGTTGTCAAATTTGCCCATTGTTGGTTTGGTTCCTTTACCTAATATCATGCTACCAAACCGCGTGTTCGTTTAATGAGGAAAAGAGACAAATAGAATCTGAACAAGTTTTAGTGCAAAGAAGAACAAGACATTTGTTACAGAGATCTGATGAAGAGATCTCTGGAGTCGAGTCCTGGCCGTCGCCGGAGTCAGACTGACTCCTTTCTCCCAAGAAAGTCCTTAAATGCAAAGACAAACAATCTGACTCCTGATCTGAATGTCTTCTCCAGTGTCGTCCTCTGATTGGTTGTCCATTCTTCAACCTTCAGTTGCTGGGTGTTAATGTCATTGTTTGTGAATGAGGAAGCAAGTCCTTATTTGGCCGTGAGCCAAATGGTCCATCCTTCCTTCCGGTGTGACCTGTTGAAACCATTCTGCAGCAAGACAAGCTCAGGTCACAAGTTCCCATCCCTGTGACTGGATGGGTCGCAAACTTTATGACGGTCGCAAAGGCACTTCCTTCCTTTAACTATCTGGTCAACCCAGGTCACTGTTTATGAGACTTAATGAGTTACACAGTCTTCACTCACAAGGTTTTCAACACCCCCAGGGCACTGATCATGATCATCAAATATACACCAAAGCACTACATATAGTAACATTCAATACATTTATACATTCAACTCAATGTAATAACTCCAACATATAAATGTAATGTTACAAATATAATAGCACAATATGCAATGATGCATGATGTTAAATATCAGGCTACAACACCATCAAAGTCAGATTAGTAATCCTGTACATCAGTTTAAGGAAAACCAATTCTAGGTAATGGATTGCAGATCTTGTAGTGACCTGTTACAATGGAAAAAGATTTATACATAATAAGTATGTCTGTGTGCCCGATATTTTAGCTTACACTAAACTTTCTGCACAACTGTCTGCATTGTGTTCAAGCTTAAATGAGTTAAATATGTTTGCATACCCAATTTTAAGTTAAATTACACTAAAAATATTGTACATTTATTTTTGGAATGTTTTGCTTTTTACAGCTTTCCTTTTGGGGACAGAAAAAGGTTGCACAAATGGGTGGAAAATGTGAGAAGAAAAAACTGGACACCCAATGACAACTCCAGGCTGTGTGCTCTTCACTTTGAGGAGAAATCTTTCATTTTGCGTGGTGAGAGAAAGCGCCTAACTTCAACAGCTGTCCCAACCATTTTTAGTTTCTTCAAATCAGGTAAGAGCATGTCTACCAAACAAAAGGTAAGTGAGTCACACACCCGTGATTTTCAACAAATCTTTGACCACACATATTCTAAAAAATGTCAAGAGGTGTCAGAGATCTTGGAAGAAGACAGTTTTCTAGTGATTCAGGAGCCATGTGACAGCCATAGTGTGTCTGATGTAGAGGTAGAGGTCACAAATAATGAAGAGGTCAGAGCAACCCATGATCACAATGACATAGTTAAGGAGTCCCCAAAGACACTGAAGCGCCAATTACAGAAACATTTAATTTCTGTCGGAGACAAATTAGAGACTTGTCGAAAGAAATTGAAATTGGAAAAGAAGAAGACCAGAAGAGTTATTGAAAAGAGTGGAGTCTCTGACTGAGGTCATGTGTCCCTTTTAGGAAAAAAAAAAAAAAAAACTGATTTCTTCTGGATGTGCAGAGATGCTGGAGAATTCCTCCAGTGGCGTTCCAGATCTTACAGAGAGTGGGAGTGGGAACAGGTTAAAAGTGTCAAAGGAATTGCAATCATTTGCAATGACTTTACATTTTTATTCAGCAAAAGCTTATGCTTATGTGGGTGAATGCTTTGACCTTGCCTTGCCACATTCAGGCACTATCAGGACTTGGTACAATAAAATCTCTGCAGATCCAGGATTTACAGAAGCATCCTTTTCAGCCATAACAGCATATGCACCGGACAGGAGAAAAGAGGGCAAGGAAACTATTTGTGCTTGGATGATGGATGAAATGTCTGTCAAGTGTTCTTCTTTGAACTGTGCATTTCCCACACTCGAGAGGAAGGACACCGAATTCGAACGTTTTGCTGGGCTTCACTCGATGACCAGTGCTTTGTTGCAGGTTTTATCCTTTATTTTATCTTTTTGATCCCTGCTGCCCAAACACATAGGTGAAAAACCTTTAACCAAAACCAACAAACAAGTTAAATTGACATAACAAGTGATTTAACACCAACCAATAACACCAGTTAATAAATGATACAGTGAATTCAACACATTAGTCACAACATATACTATGACTATTTACAATGGATATTTAATAATAAATGAATACAGTTTAAACAATTAATTTAGTCACCAATTTAGTTTAATCATCAACTATTAAGTTTACCCATTGTATTTATCAATTATCAGTGAGACTTTAATTCAGTCTAAACAAGTGCACAATCAACATGCCTCGCCCCATTTCCTTCACAACAAACAAATGCAAACATGCTCCCCCACGTGTCCTCCTGCGCCGGTGCTGGAAACAAGAGCGACGCGGCGCAGGCGCAACAGGTAGCAGTCGTAGCAGTCCGCAACACCATGGCTGGCGGTCTTACCGACTGTCTGTTCAGTCTGAAAGTTCAGTCGCCAGCTTTGCACAGCTCCGTGAATGGTTTCGCTCCGACGAGTGTCTTCTCAAGCGCAGACTGGCGTCCTGCTCGCTCTCGCGCGCCCGCTCGCTCTCACCTGCCACCGATTGCGCGCTCCGCTTATATCCGCCCGGGTGCGTGCGGGTGGCCAATTAATAGTTTCGCGTCGCTGCTGACGCCACGGAGCATTCGCCGCAACAATGTCCATTAGAAAGCATGTGGAGTTCTCTGCAGGGAAAATTCATGGCTATGTAGATCTTGGCTGCGGGAGTGTAGATGACACTTTGCCACCCGCAAGGGATGCATTAGTTCTCATGGCCGTAGCCACTGATGAAACTTGGAAAATCCCTGTTGCCTATTTCTTTATTGATACACTGACAGGGGGAGAGCGTGCAAACATAATCAGCGATGCCTTCAAAGACTTAAAAATGCTGGAGTTCGCACAGTGTCTTTGACATGTGATGGCCCATCTTGCCATTTTGCCAAGTTAAGGGCTCTTGGAGCAGATTTAAATGTAAATTCAATGAGGCCCTCATTTACTAATCCTGCTCATACCTCACAAGTGGTCCATGGAGTTTTAGATGTGTGCCACATGATGAAGCTGCTTCGGAACACTCTTGCTGAAGCAACTTCACTACAAACAACAACAGGTAAAGTCAAGCGGCAATATATAGTGGAGCTTAACAAACTTCAAGAGTTGGATGGACTGAGATTAGGAAAGCAGTTAAAGACGGCACACATAGGGTGGAAAAGGCAGAAAATGAAAGTAAAACCTGCAAGTCAAGTTTTCAGCAGCGGTGTGGTTGATGCTCTGGAGTACTGCAACAAACACCTCCAGTTGCCACAGTTCAAAGGATGTGAGGAGACGGTAAATCCCTTGAGAACCATTGATGCGGCTTTTGATGTACTCAACAGCAGGAACCCTCTGGGTAAAGGAGACAAAGCACCAATGAGAACATCAAACAAGGAGCGTGCAGAAAAAAATCCTGCTTAAAGCTGAAAGCCTTCTTCTGGATCTCAAATATGACAACGGAACACCTTTGCATTCTGGAAAGCGCAAGACCTGCATCATAGGCTCTTTATTGCCAGTTTCAGAAGTGTGCTGAACATTTTCCAAGAGCTGGTGGAAAAGTCTGGTGTCCCATGTCGCTATCTGTTGACGTACAAGCTCAGTCAAGATCATCTCGAGCTTTTCTTCTCCTCTGTCAGAGCACGTGGTGGATTTAACAACAATCCCACAGCCACACAGTTTAAAGCTGCTTACAAGCGTCTCCTGGTGAAGCATCAGGTCAGCACTGCAACAGGCAATTGCATTATTGGAGATGGCACCACCATTTTGGAAGCAACACCTGCCTCTGTAAGCACAGGCCGTAGATTTGACCTAAAACCTGTTGATCAACCCTAGACTGACCATGATTATCCCATCTGTCCAAATGTAGAAATAGTGTCTGAGTACAAAGAGGCTGATATCACTTACATTTCTGGCTTTGTATTGAAAAAAATTAAAGTTAGACATCACTGCATTTCTTGCCATGATGCACTAACATCTGATTCCACAGTCCATCCCTTCCTTCTCTTGAAAAACAAAGGAGGTTTGCAGAAGCCATCAGCAGGAATAATTGCTGTCTGTACAGGACTATTTGTACACAAGACTTTTGAAAACATCCTCAGGCAGGATTCCCAAGGGTCATGGCTTCGCAACAGCTCTCACAAAGGAAAAATCTCTTCCCAGGGCTGCACAACCACATGTTTGAAACCACGGTGGATGACAACCACGTGCACATCTTGGTAAAAATGGCATCCAGCATTCATTGTACAATTAGGATGCACCATTTGGCGAAGAGAGAGACATAATCTTTAAAGAAAGATTATGTTTGAAATAAATTCACCAAGCTGCTCCACTTTTACCATCAGTAGTGTAAACCATACTGTGTGTTGTGTGTATTGATTGAATAGTAGTACTCATATACTATTAGTAGTCTTATTAGTAGTACTAGTAGTCAATAGTTAGCAGTATTCTGTGGTGTAAAACAACCTTTACATGTCTCCATTCATTGCACCTGGCTTTGTCTTATTGTTAAACAAAAACAAAAAAAACAAAAACAAAACAACCAAACGTTAGCTTGTATTATGGAAAACAAGTTCTGACCTGGAAGTGAAAAAAATGATTATTACTAATATTTCCGCAGGCATTTACACACATGCGCACACACAGACATTTATTATTTATATTTTTATTTTAAAAAAGTGTTCAAAGTTAAAGTTATCTTGAAATGATGAAGTGTTGTTATTTCATGTTTTGTTGGCTGTTTCAAGGGTTTATTTAGTTTGTTGTGACACAATCTAAGGTTCAATTTGTAAAGAAATAAAAAGTTTTTGTGAAAAATATAGTGGTCAAAGTGATTGTTATTTGTGTTTGTGTTTTTGTAGTCTTGTCTGGATTTGTCCTGTTCGTTTCTGGTCTGTGTTTGTGTTCCCACTCTTGGCCTGCACCTTGTCGTGGTGAGTGGGCTTTTAACTAAGACAGGCCAATTATATATATTGTGCGAAGCCAGCAAAACAGTCATTATTATGAGAATTACAACTGAAGCACACTAAATAATACACCATAAGTCACATTTTGCTTTTCTGTTATTAATCTGTGTTATGTCAAGCCTCCACAGTGGCGTGCTGCAGTCAGGATGAGATGAACAGGTGAATGGATGGACGGATTGATGAGCCCAGCGAGCCTCCAACATTCACAGACAAGCCAGTCCTATTTTCCACCCAGACGGATGTCTCTTCCATCTATCTTTGCCTGCCAGGGAAATGCAACCAAACATAGTAATTACAGATGGTGTTGTCTCTGTTATAGTGACACATAAAAAAAAAAATTGATTCATGATTCATGATTCATGTTAATGACAATAACAACAGATTTTCTTCATACTTCCAATGAGTTTCGCAAACAAACATGGAATTTTCCATGGATCATACTAATACGTTTATAGATTATATAAATAAAATTATAAAAGTCATTAACACATTTGATGTGATTTTGTATTAAAGCAGATAGTCAAACGTAAACACGTCCAGTGTTCCACTGTAGAATGGACATGTAAATGATTACAACTTTCTTTACTACTCTGCTTGTACACAAGTAAACGGGGTCCTGTTTTTCAGTCAATAAATACTGTTCAGAACTGAAATGATGAGTATGTCATCTGTGAAAGAGTAAAAAGCATGTTGGAGGCCAGATTTAGCACTTGGCCTACCACCTTAGCACAGTAGTACAGTAAATTAGTAATACAAACAATGGACATTGTCAAACGCAGTGCCCATACAATGACACTGTCACCTTAATACAATGCTTTAGAGCTAAAATAACACACATTTCAAATCATCTTGCTATCGGTTTCGTCTATTTTCGTGCTGGTGAACAACGATATTTCGTAGCGAACTTAAATACTACAAATAAAACAACTATGTCTCAAACAAAGGAGTCTTACGTGTCGGACATTGAAAACGACACGTCTGCATGCCACGATGAGTGCACAAAAACTTACTTTTGCGTGTTCAACTGCGGTAATCCGTCAGTCCAGGCGCTGCACGGGGCGACTATTATGCCGAGGCATAGCCGACATAACTCGCACACGCTTTGGACATGCGCGTACAAAACTGTGACGTCACTCTCAGAATGTAGACTTTTGTGGGGATTTTCTAGCCTTTAGAAACTATTCAGAGAGACAAAAGTCTATGAATAGAAATATACAATAAAAAGGTTATATTATAAAGCATGAGTTTGGTAGGAGGTGTCCTGTCAGCCATTTTACAGACGTTTATTTTTGTATTGCGGTCAAAGGGGAAAATGCCTCTTGGTCCAATGGAATTTTTTGTTGCAGTACCTTGAGTGGCCACTGGGAAAAATCGGCCTGCCGCCATATTGCCAGTATCCAATTCTTAAAATACATCCATGCAGTGCGGTCCAACGACCTAATAATGCCAAAAAAAACCCAAAAGAAACACCAGCCACAGCTTATTATTGCAGCTAATTAGTTTATTTCTTAAGCATATCAGGGGTGTAACAAACACATGAGATAGCTACAGATTAAAAACGGACATTTTAAATTCTCCTCAGAAGAGGCTGAACGTGCAACTTTGGGGCCACATTGTGGCTACAAAATGTTGCCACCAGTTGCCACCAGGGGGCTTTGTGGCCCAGGAATTATTGATAGACTGGCCCACTTCATGTGCGGTCTGAGATGAAAAAAAAAACAAACAAAAAAAAACAGCAGTTGATGGTGTTTTGGACACTAATCATATAGTAAACATTAACTTGAAACCTTAAGTAGCCTACAGTCAAACAATTACAGCAGTGTAATTATTTTTAAAGCATGTAATGATTTTAATGCAAGCAACATTCATTGATACAATAAATTTTGGCAGACCAATTTTCCAGGCTAACTAAATAACTACAACATGAGTAAACCACGAGAGTGCAATATAATTACAACAATGATCTATATATTATATAGAAACTATATAGTATCTAAAAACTTAACCCAGAACATGAATGAACATGAGAACTAAACTGAAAATAGCAAACCGTCAAGCCTTTTTGAAGACAGTGCTCCTGGGGTCCCTCTGGAACATGCTGTATATCTATGTGTGTGAGAGACAAAAATATTGCTCAAGTTACAATATGCATGTGAGAAGGTGAGCAAACACCCTCTCCCTTCTCACTGTCTCCCCAGGACTTTTCTTGTTGCTGTTTTTGTTGTTGTTTGTTGAACTTAATCTATAAGTCATTATTTGGTGTTGTTTTACCTTTTTTTTTTTTTTTTTTTTTTTTATAAAACAATGTCAACTCCCGAACAGCAAACATAAAAAAAAAATGCTTATTCCCTGGGCAAATTAAAATATTAATTAAAAAAAAGGAAATAATTAAATGAAATTGTTTTCTGCAACCTCCACCAGATTCTTGTTCTACATGTCCTCAACCTCTGTGGTAATTTTCAACTTATTTCACTGTAGCATTTTGGAATAATCTGTCCCTAAAGTTATTGACAGTGAAGATTATCATGTCTGCTTCCAAAGGCAAATTAAAATAAATTAATTAAAAAACAAAATCAAAATGTCTTCTGCAAACTCCACCAGATTCTTTTTTCTACATGTCCTCATCTAGCTGTGTTGTGATTTTTAAGTTATTTCACTTTTTCACTAGCACTGGAACACCAGACACTGAGCAGGCTGAAAACTAACACAGACACAAAGTTGTTTAGCAACGACACTAAAGGTTTCACCTGATTCTTCACTTGACTTACTGAATGACGTGACCTCGTTGGAGCTTTTGCAACAGCAGAAGTGAGAAAGAAGTGCAACATATGCGTGAGTATGATTTCCCAAACACTGGGGCCAGATCCACAAAGCCATTGCCCGGCTTGTGCGCCAGAAAATCTGTGTAAATGGCGCCAAAAACGGTGATTCCGATCCACAGAGGGGACGCAAACGTGAAAATGGGCGGGAAATGCGCCGAGGCGCAGGTAGCGGCAGGGCTGCGCCAGACTCATTTGAATGTATTTAAATGAGTCATTACGCGCAAAAGGACACACAGCCTTTTATGCAAATATGCCTCATTCAAATAGCGGCAGATCCAGAGAGTTTGCGCTCATGTCCGCACGCACTTTGACAGACGGAAACACCGCCAGCCAAAACCAGGCGCAGTTTCTGTCTGTCAAAGTGTTTCTTGCTTCTGAGTGAAACTTTCCTCTCTGAAAAGCCTGAAATATATATATGGCTCCCCAAATCTTATATATAGACAGGCATAGACTACAGTATATATGCCAATATTTTAGATAGGCTATGAAAAAATACAAATGGTACTCAGGTGTTGGTGATTGTCTTGCTTATATAATGACTAACGCGTCTTGCGTCTTGACTTTCTTTCCATTATGGCAGCAGTCTTGGTAAGACGGAGGAGGCATCGTAATGTCAGGCGCGCACAGGAGCACGTTTACCGTAGCAGAGCTACGTAGCTCGTTGCTTCAGCAGCGAGGGCAGCCAGCTCACGATCTGAAATGTTTTGTTTTATTTTCCGTGCATCCATGAACACAAACCAAACGAACAACCTTTGGCGCAAACTGCTCTCAGGTTTCCAGACCGCAACATTCGCACCTGTTTCAGGTGCCGCATTTGTGGGCGTGTTTGCGCCTACATGTCATTAGCGCAAAAACCTTTGTGGATACCCGCATCGGCGGCGCAGATTGCAGCCGCAGTCTCGCCGCAAAACGTGTCAGATTTTATACGCTGCGCGCCCTTCTTTGAGGATCTACCCCTGAGACTTTTTGTTTTAAATCAACAATAGCAACCAACAACATACAGTATCTTTCAATTCCCACATACATCTTATATTGCTTTTAATTTTGCTTTCAAGCAGGTATAACTACATGTTGGAGCCCACTCAATCAATCTATCAATAAAATATTCAATGACTAAAATCAACATGGTGTCCCTTTTTTCAGCTTATGGCAATATGTAATGTATTAATGTGTTATGATGTGTTTTTTTTTTTGTTTTTTTTTTTTTTTTACAAATAATGTGTCTCCATTATTTACCTGTAGTTCAACTCTCCAACTTTTTTTTTTTTTTTTTTTTTAAAACAACAACTTTTTAATTCATTGGACACAGCAAAACAAAATATAAACAAATAACAAATATTTACGAATAACAATGTTTTGTTGGACTTAGATAGATAGACTATCAGTTCTATCTAGATAGCCTTTAAACTTTAGAGTAAGGACATTTCTTTTCAGGCATAAAAGAATACGTTATTTTTTGTTAAAATATTTGAGTACTGGCCCTGCGATGAACTGGCGACTTGTCCAGGGTGTACCCTGCCTTCGCTCTAAGACAGCTGGGATAGGCTCCAGCAGACCCCCGTGACCCTGAATTGGAATAAGCGGGTATAGAAGATGAATGAATGAATGAATGTATTTGAGTACTTGCCACCCCTGTATGTTTTGATGATTTGAGACGCCCTTTTTGTAAGCTAGATAGTGAGGTCTTTGTTTCATTTTCTTTCTCCTCAGACAGAGTTGAGTTAGGGCCTAGTTTTTTGTGCTTTGTTGACTTTTTATTTGGCTCAAACCCTTTAGTTCCGCCTTCCCCACCACACTTATCTGTTGGAATTTATACTCATTGCAAATAAATAATCTTTTGAAACCAAATCCTCGAGTTCTTTTCTTGTTGGCTGTCAGCCTCATCGTTACCTCCCTTAGGGTAACGGAACAATTGGGGGCTCGTCCGGGATATTCTGACAACGAGCAGGAAATGACTTGTGACCTTTGTTGAGCACATGAGAAAATGAGTTTCAACTTGCAAAAGTTTGTGGACAATCCTTCCATTGAGCAGGTTCACGCATGTGGTAAAGACGATTTATTGTTAATTGCAGCACACTTTGATATTCCTGTTCAAAGGAGTTTACTTCAAAAATAAATCAAGAGATGGGTCCTTGAAAAGTTGGTTGACTTCAAGGTCCTCAGTCCCACCCGTCCTGTGTCTGAGACTTGGGTTGATAATGTTCCTCCTGATAATGTTCCTCCATTTTCAGGTTCATCGGGATCCCCTAAGACACACCCACGTCCAATTTGGGGCTTCTAGCCCATGAGGAACCCCGAAACCCTAACTCTAATTCCAGCAGTAACCCTAACCCTAATTCCAGCCTTGTCGCTAACCCTAATGCAATGCAAGTCTATGAAGGTCAAAGGTCAACTTTGTCCTGGAGACATGGGACCACTTGCTGCTTCATCAGGATCCTCCAGTACACACCCACGCCAAATTTGGGGCTTCCAGCCCATGAGGAACCCCGAAAACTTCACTCTAATTCCAGCCTTCCATCTTCACTGTCTCTGACATGCATCTGGGTTGGAGGTCAGATGATGATGATCATCATCATGGTCATAATAATTGGAATGAAATTGTGTGTTGCTATTGTGTGTTTCTCACTCTGACTTTGGCTCCTCTCTTGGTGTAGCTGACCACCAGCTCCACCTACATCCAACCACACACATCTGCGAGTTAGGACTTCCTGTGTGTGTGTTCACCATGTGCTGTTCACAATATTCTATTTTTAGATGACTCAGCTTTGTCAGTTTGTGTTGTTTTCACCAGTGTTAAAACAACTCAAAGAACAGTATGTTTTTAAACATTGACTTGAAGTCCAAATTGTGCAAACACACAATCTTCACTCACTGTGTTCTCCTCCTGAAGTTTCTTCTTGCCTTCAGGCGGAGACACAGACAGTCAAATCTCAGCTCCTGAATGCAAAGTTCTCCTCAGAACAAAGTTTCATGAGTGGAAAAGATGCTCCCACCTTTGGCTCTCTTCCAAAGTAGAAAGTCCACCAGGATGCACATGACAACGACCACAAGCAAAACTGCCACAAGGTGGCGCCACCAGCCTGGAAGAAGAAGAAAAACTTGATTTGAAACTTGACTTGTTTCAGAGGTGAATCCTCCAGAGGCTGAAGAAACAAGATCCACCACACATGACTGAATCACCTCCAGGCTGAGGCTCCTCAGAGTTCTTACCAGTGCTACCAGTGGCACAAGACCACGTGGTGGTCAGTGTTGGTGTTGTTGCATCGGGGCCTGGACCAAAACATCTGAAAAGTTTGAAATTCTTTTTCTGTCAACAGGTGTGACTTTACTGGTCCCAGTCTGACCTTCAGTCTGGTGGATGAGAGGAAACAGCTGAACATCATCAGGAGAATCAGTCCTCCACACCTCACAGGAGAAGAGCTCCTCCTGGAGTGGCTCCTCACGATCTTGACATATTGATACAGTTTCTTGGCATCCATACCTGGGTTCATGTTGTGAATAAGGTTTTCCATCATACAGCCACCTCACTTTGTATCTACAGGAACCTTGTGATGTTGCCAATCAAAACGTGGGACAGAATAATAGAAACTGTGTCCTGGGGCTGCTGCTGCCAATGTCTGACTTCATGAAGAACACACACACACACACACACACACACACACACGTACGGACACTTTAGATTAGATGTAAATACTCACAGGTGACCACTGACAGAAGAATGCCAGCTAGTCGATGATGTTGATCACTCCATCTGCAGATGAACTGTCCAGCAAGCTCCTCAGTGATCTTCGTTATTTCCAGAGAACAGTCACTGGTGAGAGACAGTTGGCCATATTCTTCTACATATTGTTGGCAAACCTCCCCGTTGTCTCCGTTCCTGACGGCAACAGACTGACGCTGTGCAACTGTAAGAATAAAGGGAAAATCAAGTGGAAGCATTTCTAGACTGTATTGAAATCAGGATGTTAGAAATCAAACCTCAGTTCCTCCTTCTCAACTTGGACACCATCATTTGTGAAAAAGTCTTTGCCATTTTTTCAGCTCTTACCTGCAACAGAAATGATGAGTGTGGCAAACACACTCACACACATCTTCACCCTGTGGCTTCCAAAGGTTCTTCCGTCTCGCTCCTCCACCCCTGTGCTGCCCACAGCCATCACTCTGCTAACTTTGAAGACCAAAATGAAGAAAAAAAAGATCTCTGATGTTTGTGAGTCGCTGAGATGTTCAACATGGAAAACAGAGGAGATCAGTTCAGCTTTCTGAAAGCTGGCAGCCTGGAGAACATCTCTGCCTGAAGATGTCGAACTGCCGTCTTGAGGAACTGAGGCGTGGGATTGGAAGAGTTTTTTGTTTTAAATATGGCATCATGACATGAAGTTGCAGTTCAGTGTGAAACCAAAGCCAAGAGAGGAGAAATGACCTCAGCGCTGTAGGAGTCACTTCATTTCTGTCTCCACTGTCTATTCTACAAAGCTGCAGGTGTCATTGTGTTGTGTTCCTCTCTGTCATCTGCCTTCATAACTTAGACAATAAAATACAGAATATTGCAACATCTACTCCAATGCCAAAGCCTGTTTAGTCCAAATAGGTTTTCCGTAGGGCTGTGTTCACATGTGCTGCAATAAAGAAATCAGACGTTTAAGACGACTCCCGTCTATGAGCGTGTCTGCTTGCATTGGCAAAAGCCCCTTTGTTGAGCCACTACTGCCGTTGCTACTTGTGGAATTGTGAAGACGTGCGCCCAATACGCCAAGAAATGTCAGGAAACAGGAGTTAAATTTTACGATACTGTGTCAGTTTATTTCCATATATCACGACAATAACTCATCACATCGTAGAGCATTCATCACGATAACTCAATCTTGCAGTAACAAAAATAACAAACCCAAAACTGATCTATGCAACACACAGGGCACAGGGGAAAACTGCCTGCTACCCAATCAGCAGCAGCACCTGCTACCAGGTTGACCTGGCCCAAATGGACTGCCTGGGCTGACCCAATACAGCCCCCTACTGGCTCTTCCAATGCTGACTGGACACTATAGTTCATGTTTGCCAAGTCAGTTGTGTTGGTGGAGTTCAATCAGCAGAGTGAGTCTGCCTTTAGTCTCCATAGTCCTTCTGTGGAGGCTTTTTATCCATCCAACATGCTGACATTGCAGTAGAGGGTGGACTCATCAGCTGCTCCACCAGAGGGCGCAGCTTCACCTCCATCTTCACTGTCTGTCACCTGCACCTGGGTTGGAGGTCAGATGATGATCATCATCATCATGGTCATAATAATTGGAATGAAATTGTGTGTTGCTATTGTGTGTTTCTCACTCTGACTTTGGCTCCTCTCTTGGTGTAGCTGACCACCAGCTCCACCTACATCCAACCACACACATCTGCGAGTTAGGACTTCCTGTGTGTGTGTTCACCATGTGCTGTTCACAATATTCTATTTTTAGATGACTCAGCTCTTGTCAGTTTGTGTTGTTTTCACCAGTGTTAAAACAACTCAAAGAACAGTATGTTTTTAAATGACACAAATCAAGTGACTTGAAGTCCAAATTATGGAAACACACAATCTTCACTCACTGTGTTCTCCTCCTGAAGTTTCTTCTTGCCTTCAGGCGGAGACACAGACAGTCAAATCTCAGCTCCTGAATGCAAAGTTCTCCTCAGAACAAAGTTTCATGAGTGGAAAAGATGCTCCCACCTTTGGCTCTCTTCCAAAGTAGAAAGTCCACCAGGATGCACATGACAACGACCACAAGCAAAACTGCCACAAGGTGGCGCCACCAGCCTGGAAGAAGAAAAAAACCTTGATTTGAAACTTGACTTGTTTCAGAGGTGAATCCTCCAGAGGCTGAAGAAACAAGATCCACCACACGTGGTTGAACCACCTCCAGGCTGAGGCTCCTCAGAGTTCTTACCAGTGCTCCCAGTGCTCCCAGTGGCACAAGACCATCTGGTGGTCAGTGTTGCTGATGCATCGTGGCCTGGACAAATAGAGACCAAAACACAAAAAAATCAGTTTCTCCTTTTCTGTCAACAGATTTGACTTTACTGGTCCCAGTCTGACCTTCAGTCTGACGGATGAGAGGAAACAGCTGAACATCATCAGGAGAAGCAGTCCTTCACACCTCACAGGAGAAGAGCTCCTCCTGGAGTGGCTCCTCACTGTCTTGGCACATTGATACAGTTTCTTGGCATCCATACCTGGGTTCAAGGAACCTTGTGATGTCACATAGCAGGACAACTGATGGTTCTCAGTTCTGGTCACTGGTGAAGACGGAGGAGAAAAACAACAACATGGTAACAAAGTTCATCCCTGCAGACAAAAGAGACAAACAAAGCCTTGTTTCCATTAAACAAAGGTCAAATATTCCTCAGTGAAGAAGCTTCAAGAGGAAATCTGAACAGAAGGAAGGAAAGTTAAACATCGAACCAACAGACTGTTCATGCAATAAACTGAAAACAATCGAAGACAATTACAACTTCTTCAAAACACCTTCATTTAAATCATCATTTCTGGCCAACAGCAGCTTCACTTTGTTGCTGAGAGCCAATCAAAACGTGGGACGGAATGATAGAAACTGTGTCCTGTAGCTGCTGCTGCCAATGTCACACACACACACACACACACACACACACACACACATACACAAGATGTACATACTCACAGTAGTTAACAACTGACAGATGAATGGCAGCTAGTTCATAATGTGCATCACTCCATCTGCAGTTGAACTGTCCAGCAACTCCTCAATGATCTTCATTATTTCCAGAGAACAGTCACTGGTGAGAGACAGATGGCCATATTCTTCTACATATTGTTGGGAAACCTCCCCGCTTTTAACCAGGAGAATCACCTTGTCAGAACTCCTCGCAAACAGCCAGTTAATTCTCCTACAGCTGGGAAGCTGTTGTCTACAGGGTTATCGCTAATCCTAATGCCATACAAGTCTATGAGGGTCAAAGGTCAACTTTGTCCTGGAGACATGGGGCCACTTTCAGGTTCATCGGGATCCCCTAAGACACACCCACGCCAAATTTGGGGCTTCTAGCCAATGAGAAAAAAATTTGGAGCAGACACGACAGGGTTACAGCTTTTGCTTGCTCCGGGGGCCCAGTTGGTTCTCTCTGATTGTACAAAAGGGCTTTGAGACGCCATTGGTTGTGATTTAGCGCTGTACAAATAAAAGTTTATCATTATTATTATTATTATTACAGCTGAGAAGGCACTGAAGATCCTCAAAGGACTGTTGCCACTCACTAGACCAAACAAATGCTTTCAATGGACTGGTTAATTCTTCTCTCGTGGCCGGCAGCTCCACTGTCTTAGTGCTGGAGATGCCCGCTTGCTCATGACTGCCATTCTGAGGCTCAAGCAGCTTCAAAACCAGTTGGCCCATCTGCAAAGAGAACGTGTCTGATAGATCATCTCTGTACTTGTTAGCTTGAGCCCTTGTGACCGCCCAGGCTGCAAAAATTTCAAGAGATTCTTGATTGTCACAGGGGGCATCGGCTGCAACAGGGACATCCACAATGATCGGAGTTGGGCTCACCTTTCCCCCGGCAATGTCATTACAGAGAAGGAAATCAACACCAGCTATAGGCAAGTCAGGGAGAACTGCAACATGGAACCATCCACTAAGTCGAGGACACTGAAGATGGATTCTGTGCAGCGGCGCGAGCATGTTAACCATTGCGACTCCCCGCATTTTAACACTAGAGTGGCAAGAGGTAGCGGATGACAAAGGTAAGAGGTTGGCCTTAATGATTGACTGAGAACCGGCTGAGTCTCTCAGTAGGGTGATCTCTTTTTTGTTGTGAAAACTGCCATTACTATACTACTTATAGTAACGCCAATTTCTTCTTCCATCCGGATGGATTCAACTTTATTTTCATTATTTATTTAAGTTTGTTAAAGTGTTTTTTAATGACTCATTCATGAATGTTAAGAGTTTGCTTTGTGGAGAATTCACAATAAAAATACATTGAAACTGTCAAAGATGGACTTAAGCACTATTATTGAACTATACTGTATTTTTTGAGTGATGTGAAGCTTTCGACAAGCGCTGCGCAAAGGAGGCCCATTTGATTTTTTTTTTTCAGGGGGGGGGCAAAATTCCTGGCGGCGCCCCTGAGCGGGCATCTCCAGCACTAAGGCTGTGGAGCTGCCGGCCACGAGAGAGGAATTAACTAGTCCATTGAAAGCATTTGTTTGGTCTAGTGAGTGGCAACAGTCCTTTGAGGATCTTAAGTGTGTTGTGGAAAAGAGCGAAGATACTGATGCAGAAATACTGAGTAAATAAGTAATTTAATGAACAGAAAATAAAAGATCGGATATCCGAGGCACAAACAAAGTACAACCAACAGAACAGATGCAACAGGTGCAACGGCTCGAATGAATGCCAGTGCAAGTGCAAAGAGGGAGAAAGAAGAAGGTCTTTTATACAGTGGACCGGGAGGGGACAAGATAAGGAAGAAGGAGGAAGAGAAGAGAGGAAGACAAAACAATGAATACAGGACTAGCAGGACGATTTCACAGCTCATATCCTGTACGCGTGCTACTAGTGATCATACAACATAAAACAGAATAAAGAACAATCCAAGAATACATATTTTCCATTACATTCCCCCCTTTTGATCATTCTTGATCACAGGAAACAAGAGTGAAAATATCCACACATACATCAGTTTATCCTCACCATTAGCTTTGGATGAAAACATCATAACTTGGATTGTTACACCTCCTGTGACCGCAAAGGCAGGAACTTGTGAGGCACATATCAGTACAAAATCACAGTTGCACTAAGTAAATAGGAAAAAATCAGCTTGTAGTACATATTACAGCGTAGCATCATTTTCAATGCATACAGAGTGTAGTTCTTCTCCCGAGAGCACTAGCTCCGAACGATGGTTGAACAGTCGAGCGCGGCATGCGTGAACAGACAAAACAATTCACATGTCCTTGAGCTCGTGCTGCAGAGTTGACGTAACGCCACCAGAGGTTGGTTGCGTACGCGTGTGCAGGAGTCTTCAGGGAATGAGTGGGCATGTCAGTTGTGGCCCATCTTTTGTGTCGGTCAGCCCGTCCTGGCTGACCTACACTGAGGTTTACGTGGGGTGTAGTGTAGGGTGTGGTGCGAAGTGGAAAAGCAGGTGCACCAGCAGGGTGTGCTGGAACAGGAGTGCCGGAGGCAGTGATGGTGGCGTTGCCACCTTCTCCTCGGAAACTCTTTGTGCTGTCCAAGCACCAGATTGTGAAAACGATGATCCCGCTGATGAGGCCCAGGCTGGCCAGCGTGCCCCGTAGGCCGCAAAGGCCTGGCAGGCGGAATGGGTGCCATGGCGCCGGACGTTCCATCTGGCTGCTTTCGTTGGAGTGAAGCGTTTTGATTCACCTTTCACTCGTCAGCTCCCGGCGTCCTCGGCGTCCTACAGCGTCAGGTGATGATCCGGCACGTGGCTCTCCTGCTCTCTCTGGAGTGCCTTTGTCAGCTCCTCGGCGACGACTCACTTGCAGTGGCTTGCGTGGATCCAGGTGGCTCTTTCAGCCACTGTGACGGCGGTCTGCGTCACCAGGAGCACTTGGAACGGCCCTAGCCAGCGACTTGCTCTCCAGCTCTTTCTCCGGAGGTCCTTTACCAGGACGTAGTCGCCAGGCTTCAGGCAGTGCAGCGGTCCCGTCGCAGCCTGGGGTAGAGCAGCGGACACTTGGCGCCTTACGTCTGCTAGAGCGGATGCAAGGTTGGAAAAATAGGTTAGTATTGTGTCTTCACACAAGGCCGTGGAGGGGAGTGCCTTTCCTCCTGTAGTCATACCAATCTGGGGAGGAGCTGCAAACAAGACTTCAAAGGGACTGAGATTAGCGCGTGCGCGTCTCCTCATGATGGATCCATGTACATCAGGACAATGGGAAGAGCTTTTGGCCATGGCAGGCCGGTGTCGGCACAACATTTGGCTAACTTGCTTTTCAGCGTACCATTTTCACGCTAAATCGCCCCACCACTGGCAGGATGATAAGCACAATGTTTTTCGAGGTCAATGCCAAAAAGTGTCAGAATCTGATTAAGTGCCTCATTTGCAAAATGTGTTCCATTATCGCTGGAGATTTTGTTTGGAATCCCCCATCTTGGAATTATTTCTGTCAGCAAGGCTTTGGCCACGTCGTTAGCTGATTGTGTGGCGCTGGGGAACGCTTCGACCCATTTCGACCACATATCAACCATGACAAGACAAAACCTTTCCCCTGCTGACGGTGTCAATTCGATAAAATCCATCATGACGTGTTCAAACGGTCTGGTTGGGGCCGGGTGTGCTGCTGCTGCTGCTGCTGCTGCCATCTTGACTGGTCGTCCTGCATTTTGTGAAAGGCAGATCAAACGTGCTTCACAATGCTTTTGTGCCACGACAGAAAACCCTCTGGTGAACCAAAATTGATTAATCAACTCCAACAGCCCCCCTTTTGACACATGGTCTAACGCATGTGTCAATTTAGCAAAATGAGGGAAAAAATGCTTTGGGAGACACGGCTTACCGTTTGGTCCTACCCAAATGTCAGACACGCGGTCCCAACGTGCGCCTGCGGAGCGCCAAGTGGCCTTCTCCTTTGCTGTGGCGAGGGACTGCATTTCAGCCAGTGAGGCATCAGCATCCTCAAAGGATGACGTCATCATCGGAGCTGCGGCTGTAGCGGGCGCATGCTGCTTCGCAGCTTGCCTTTGCTGCTGTGTCTGCTCTGGCGTTACCCTGGGAGACAGGATCACGAAGGTTAGTGTGAGCAGAACATTTACATACTGCTATCTGGGAGGGCAGAAGTATGGCTTGCAAGAGGTCAGCAATAAGCACATGATTTAACACCGGCTTCCCGTCTGACTTGAGGAAGTTCCTGCATTTCCACAGTGCCCCAAAGTCATGAACAACACCAAACGCGTAACGGGAGTCTGTGTAGATTGTGACTGACTTGCCCTCTGCAAATTTACAAGCTTCAGTTCGCACAACCAGCTCTGGCCCTTGTGCTGAGAGGTGACATGGAAGGGAGTCGGAACAGATGACCTCCGAGTCGGAGACAACTGCGTAACCAACTCTGTTGGCGCCTTTGTCGTCCCGGAACGCTCAACCATCTGCGTAGAAAACAAAATCAGCATTAGCAAGGGGTTCGTCAGTCAGGTCAGGTCGGGGGGAGCAAATTGTGTCTAGCTCTGCTATGCAGTCGTGTGGCTCTCCGTCGGTGGGGAGCAGGTCGGTCGGCATTTCGAGCAAACAAGTGTGATAAACGCAGGTACCGTGCGGCAGAGAGATGTGACGTACGCTGCTCTGCTAAAATCAGGGACACGGCGTGCGGTACCAACAGCGTGAGCTGCGCATATCCCACGATGTCACGGGGTGCTGACAGGGCTTTTTCAGAGGCAGCTGTGGCGCGCAGACACTTCGGCAGGCCCGCTGCAACCGGATCGAGCTGAGCTGAAAAATAACCAACAGGCCTGAGGTCAGTGCCATGTTTCTGAAAAAGAACATAAGTCATGCATCCTTCTCTCTCATCCACAGCCTGAACGAACGGTTTCGTGGGGTCGGGGATGCCTAAAGTGGGCGGCGACTGCAGGGCCTTCTTCATGGCCGTAAACGCGTGTTCAGCCGCTTCTGACCAGGCGAGCTGGGATGACATAGTCATGCCTGGTTTGTGAATGAGCTCCCTCATTGGTTTCTCGAGGATCGAAAAATTTGGAACAAAATTTCTACAATACCCACAGAGGCCCAAAAAGGACATCAGCAGTTTCTTTGTGCACGGCTTGGGAAAAGATGAGATAGCTCCGATACGCTTCTGGGAGAGCGTCCGACCTTGGCCTGATATCACATGGCCCAAAAATGTTACAGTGTTCTGGCAGTACTGCATTTTCTGTAGGCTCGCTTTGTGGCCCTCGGCTGCGAGGTGTTTGAGCAGGCTGACTGAATCAGCGCGGCATTGCTCCTCCGTTGGGGCTGCAATCAATAAATCATCTACGTACTGCAGCAGCGCAGAACCTTGGGACAGCTGTAGGGAAGCGAGGCTGTCGCGGAGGGCTGCATTCAAAATAGTGGGTGATTCACAGTAGCCTTGACACAGCCTTGTGAAGGTGTAGGGTTTCCCGTTGAACTCAAAAGCAAACCAAAACTGGCTGTCCGGGTCAACAGGAACGCTGAAAAAAGCACTGGACAGGTCAACAACTGTGAACCACGTTGCATCAGTCGGAATTTGCGATAAAATCGTGTGTGGGTTGGGCACGTTGGGTGCCCTGGCGTGGACAGCAGCGTTAACTGCTCTCAAATCTTGAACAAACCTCCAGTCATCACGTTGAGGAGGAACTCTGGCCTTTTTGACAGGGAACATGGGCGTGCGCACTGGTGAGTCGGGGCATGGGGCAATGACACCTGGGGCCGAATATCACTTTTGGGTGTGATCTTCACCGGTTCGGCACCTTTGATCAGTCCCACGTCGTATTTGTGAGCAGCCCACAGTGAGGAGGGAACCTCACTCAGTTCCTCGGACAGCTGCGATGTGTCAGTCAAACATGCCAACCTGGTGTTGTGGCGCTCGCTGTCGCGTGTCTCTGTTAGGTGCAGACAGCGAAGAGCCCGTGTCTCCAGTGGAAAATCAGTCTTGTGCACCTTCAGTGAGGGGGAATAAAAATGTCCCCGCTCCTCTCGGTGCCAGTCTTTGGTCGACAGGTATTTTGTCAAAAAGGGACCTAGGTCCTTCCACTCGTCGCCTGGACCCTTGGAAAGTGAAATGTGTGGGGTGGACCCACGGACAGAAAAAAATGCACTCTGCTCCGGTGTGAGTGAAACAGAGGCAACGCATCGTTGGGGGCCCCAAAACAAGGTACAAACAAAAAGGTCATCATTCACGCTTGAAAAAAAAATTGACTCTCAAACACACTGTTTCTTTCACGCGTTGCACGGGCTGTGCAGTGCAAATTGGGAGCCTTCATGAAGTGAGCATCACCCGGCACTTTATCGTCGGCCGCCGCTATCAATTCTTCTGAGGCCTCGAGGGGAAGCAACCACTGGTAGACATGCAGGAGAGGCTTAGGAATTTGAGCCAAGGCCGAGGAAGATAACGACCTGGCAACAATCAACCCGTCGGGGGTGGAGATGAGATTCATGCCCAGGGCTAGAAGCAAATCTCTTCCCAACAAATTCATCGGACACACGAAGCTGTGTTTAATTTGTTTTTGCGATGTGCATGTCTCGTCGCCATAGTCAATACAAGTAAGTGCAATACAAGTCGTTCCAGCTGCCCCGATAGAATGAATATACCTCCCACTTTTTTTACACTGAGGAAGTTTCTCTGCATGAATGAGCGACAGTGTTGCTCCGCTATCGGCTAGGAACGTGATTTTTTTACCCATAATGCTAAGGGTGACCGGCGGCAGTTTCTCAAACGCAGCTTCGTTATACAACGTGTATGTGGGTGGAGGAGGAGCGTGACGACGCTCTAACCTGTCAATGGTGCTCAAAATTTGCTCACGTAAATCAACCTCGGACTCTGTGTCAGTGTCAATGCATGTCTCACCGTCAGGCTGAGAGCAATCAGTCGAACCTAAATCATTGTCAGAACAAAAATCAGCATCAGCATGTAAATCAGTATACGTTTTGGAATAATCCCCATCAGAATATGAGTCAGTTGGACCCTACTGAATTGAATTTTGTTTTATTTTGTCTTACCATATCAGCTGTACTCATGCATGGCCTGTGATGTTGTCAAGGATTTGTTGTATTGTTTGTGTTGTGTTTCTATTAATAAAAATAAAAATAGAGTTAAAAAAAAAAGAATATGAGTCAGTGTATGTGTCAGCAGGGGAAGGGAAGTTAGAGGGGACAGCAAGCATTTCTTCATTGCAAGAAGCGTGTTGCACGTGTGTGTGTGCATCACTTCCCTGCGAAAACGCTGTAGGCCGAGGCTCCGTCTCGCCGGATCCATGCCGTGTCCCCCACTCCACCTCCTCCCCCCAGTTGCTCTGAGTTGGATCCTCTTGGAACCTTGGTCGCCGGTTCCCTCTCGATCCTCTCACCTGGTTCTGTCTGTCGCGTCGGTCTTTTCCCCGGCATTTTTGGCCCAGTGACCCATTCGACCGCAGTTGTGGCATGCACCCTGCACATTTCTTCCGGTCCTCTCCCCGCCGGCTGCTCTTCTCCGGTTGTCGTTGTCCCTGTAGGATCGTCTCATCGTGTCAGACGACCCTGCAGCGAAATGGCTCATCATGGTGAGAGAGGCTTTGTGGTTGTCACGCTTCATTTTCTTGTCCTCCATCTCGCCGGCTTCCCGCCGATCCCCACGCAGCTTTTGTTAACTGCTTTGGCAATCTGCGGGAGCAGCCCGTTTCTGAATGCATTGATGAGGCCCTGTTCCCATGGGCCAGAAACAGCGCCAATCTCTGCCGGCGGTGTCACCCCTGAGAATTTGTTGTACACTTCTGTTAGTCGGTTGAGATATTTGTCGACACTCTCACCTGTTTCTTGCTTGCACTTGGCCACGCTGGTGGTGTCGCATTTGCGGGGAAACTTGACTTTGATGTGCTCGATCAGGCCCTGCACGGCCAGCACGTAGGGACGGTTCTGCTCGTCCGTCCAGACGGGACTCACCATCTTCACGTCCGGGCCGAGCTTCTCCTTTATTTTCGCGTACGCAACTGACCCTATATCTTCAGAGACAGGAGACGCCTCAGCTCTGGAAAGGTGGGGCAGAATTCTCTGCAGAACGTGTCGAGGGCCTCTGGGAACTTCTCTCCACTGGCCTCCAGGGACGGAAGGAAGGCCAGAGTGCCCCTCATGTCTGCCTCCATTAAGGTGCGGAAAACGTGGCACGGTTGCCCCTCTGGGCCCATCACTTGAACCATCGGCATTTGATGCCCCTGTGCGGCTGTTAGTGACCTAGTGTTTCGCGGTTCGGTGTTTGTCACCTTTTTCGGCTGTCTCCGTCTCCTCCTCAGGTGTTCCATTTCTTCCTCGGTTAGGAAGTCATCTCCATTGTCCGAGTCTGATCCAGTGGGTTCTCGGCCGCAACGCTGTGGTGGCAGAATTGGACGAGAAATGGTCGGATCAGGCAGGGCTGCTTGCGGAGCAGCTGGAGATGGCTGAACTGCTGTGAATGGCACAGCTGCTGGAGGAGCTGCTACGACTGGCGTAGCTGCGGCGTTGGCCGGGGGTTGTGCAGGATCGACTCGTGGCAGAGCTGCTTGAGGATAGGCTGGAGGAGGGTAGACATACATGTCCAGGAGAGGGTCCCTCAGGCCTGTAAGAGAAGGATACAGACGATTTGGTGCGTTTGAATGTTCGTGTGTGAGCGGCTGCTTTTCCGTCTCCTTTTCTCCCTCCTCCCGGGAGTGTGTGTGAGTGTGTGCACCCTCTGCCGTTATCTCGGTCACCCCTGTGCTCCAGCGCACAGCGCTGTTCACACGTTTCTTTACTTTTTTCCTGTCCCTGACTTCTGCTTCAGTTTTCCAGAATGAAAAACACCTTTCATGATCTTTGATCATTTGAATTTCCCACCTGTTTGTTTTTTTCTTTTTTGTAACCTTTCCCTCGGCTATCTTCGGTGATCCCGGAGGTTTTTCAATTCCTCCATACTACCCCCTCTGGGAAACCACACTTTTCAACCCACACATCCAACATATCAAGACAATCTGGACCGTATTTTTTCCGCATGTCGTCCACAATTTGTCCCCCCTGGGCAGTGACAGCAGCCATCTTGCTCTGGTTCTTCCCCATCCCTGTCTAGACTTATTACTTGTCGCTGCACAGGCGTCCCTGTGGCCCCTTTTTCTTACTTAGGCGCAAAAAGGTAGAGAAAAAATTCACCCCTGGGACTTCCGGCGGCGCTAGGTTCATGTAAGACGCAAGTTTGAGCTCTGCTGATTAGCCAACTTACCAAATCGTTAATTGATAAAAAAAACTCAGCAAAAACATGCCCAACGACACCACAAAAACGAGCGCGACTGATAGACTCTCTAGATATCAGTTTAGAAACAGAGAAGGAGATGAAAACCAGTCGGAATCAACCGATGCTAAAAAGCCTGCTAGCCCCAACGAAGCTTGCGCTAGCAATTTCTCTGAAACTGCCGTTAGCAATCTGGAGGGGATGCTGCAAGTTATCGTCCAGTCGAACCAAGAAATACGGGGGGACATTCTACAGATGAGGATCGATGTAAAAGAATTTGAAGGCCAAACCAAGGAATCATTCACAAGGCTTGAAACATCAATTGGAGGTTTGAGTGCTCAACTAACAAAGCTAGAAAATAGGGTCACTGACGCGGAGGAGCGCATATCAGCCACGGAGGACACCAACGCAGCCCACGGGAAAGCCATCGGCTACCTACTGCAGCGCGAGGCGGAACTATTTGAACGGTGTGAGGATCTTGAGAACAGGCACAGAAGGCAAAATCTAAGGCTATACCAGGTACCTGAAGGAAGCGAGGGGAGAGATATGATCGCCTTCATCAAAAAGATACTGCCGACGGTGCTGACGAGTTTGCCGCTAACCGAAGCCGACATCAGGATTGACCGGGCGCATAGAGCACTCATGTCAAAACCGAAAGAAAACGACCCGCCTCGCTCCATCGTGATTAAATTCGCGGACTATACAGTGAAGGAACAGATCTTGCAGCATGCCTGGAGACAGCGCACAGTGAAGATGGGTGAGAAGCAGATCTACTTTGATAATGACTACTCGCCGGAGTTGCAGAAGAAACGCGCTCAGGTCAGATACGTTGTGAAGCAGCTCAAGGAGAAAAACGTGAAAGCAAAGTGCATGTACCCAGCCCGACTGAAGATGATGGTGGGATCGGAGGAAAAAACTTTCCATACGGTGATGGACGCAGCGCAGGTGCTTAAGGACCTCAACATCCAGGTCCGAGTCGACGAAAGGGATAAAGTAGAACGTGTGCTGGCCACCCACAGATGGGAGAGACGGGCTACCAACCGAGGGGGACGGAATGTCAGCATGTTTACAGAGGACGACTGCAGGTTTTTCTTCCCTTGAAAAGATTAGGAATACTGGTTTAAAAAAAAAAAAAAAAGTACGTTTTTTTTTTTCTTTTCTTGTTAATTAGATTAATGAGCATCCGCAAGTAAGTTACTGGTATATGGTTAAAGTTCAAGGCTCTTATTACCTCCAATTATAATGGTGTTGTTGGGCTATATATATATATATATATATATCCATGTGTATATATTATTACTTATACATATCTCTATTCTTTTTTCTTTAAAAAAAAGTACTGATGTAAGTTTATATTTCTCTTATTTCTATTTTTATTTATTTACAATTTGCTGAGTACAGAATGTAACAATAGCATAGTATTTGGTCGTTTTGGTAAGTGGCATCGGCTGCAACTGACTCATGAGTGATTTACACTCAGCCACGGTAAGGCAGGGGCAGTTAACCCGACGGAGAGGGTCTGCCGCACGAGGTGACTTTATCCCAGAGGGCTTCCGCCACCTTCTGCCCAGTTCTACACGGGACTGGCCGCCTTTGGAGTTAGGCCAGTTGAGGACTTGGAAGCCAGTTTGTTGTGTTTGATTTCTGATGTTCCTTTTTTGAAAATGTACATAGTTTCTGTTTTGTTTTGTGTTACAACCTTGACAGCTCATAGGGTTTTTACAACAACTGATGGTGCACTTGACAGGTTTAAGTTGACTACAGAACACCACGACAGTAAGGATTAAAGTTAGTGAAATATGGACTGTCTAAATGTAGTTAGCTATAATATAAAGGGTCTGGGAAATCCAATTAAAAGGAAGAAAATACTTAACCAACTTAAAGCTTTACAATGTTCAGCTGCAATGTTACAGGAGACGCATCTCTCCGAGGCAGAACACCTAAAATTAAAGAGAGACTGGGTGGAACAAATATACAGTGCATCTCATGGAGGGGGGAGGAAAAGGGGTGTTGCCATCCTATTTAGAAGGAATGTGTTCTTCAGTTGCGAAAAAGTACTAAAAGACAAAGAAGGTCGATATATCATGGTGATAGGTACCATTGGAGATATTAGATTTACATTCTTAAATCTGTACGCACCAAATGAGGACTGTCCCTTTTTTTTCAAGAAAATAGCCTCCAAACTGGCGGATGAAGGGAAAGGAATCATAGTGGTCGGGGGGGACTATAACTGTGTGTTAAATTCAAGTATTGACCGACTACCTGCCGTGAAGGGACCTCGAACTAGGAAAGCAGCTACTGTTCTGGGCATGATGGATGGATTGGGCCTGACTGATGTGTGGCGATATCAACATCCCAGAGTCCGAGACTATACATATAGGTCCCAAGTTTATGGGAGTTACTCCAGATTAGACATGTTTCTTGTTTCAAAGGTTGATGTGCATAGAGTGAAAGAGTGCAAGATAGAACCCATAACGTTGTCAGATCATAGTCCCATTATGCTGAAAATAAACCTAGGTCAAGAAAAGCAATTCAGATACTGGAGACTCAATGTCTCAATATTGAATGACCCCCTTATCCAACAAGAACTACGTGACCGATTTAAAGAATATATTGATATAAATGACAATGGAGATGTTACTCCATCTATTTTATGGGATGGTTCCAAAGCTGTTGTAAGGGGACATATCATTCAAATTACGTCGAGAATTAAAAAACAAAGGGAAGCCAGGAGACTTGATTTAGAGACTGAAATTATCAGGCTTGAGAAAGAACACAAAATATCAAGAAAAGGGAGTACATTAGAATTATTAAAACAGGAGAGACAAAAACTAGATGATTTACTCACATATAAAGCAGAGGGAATGCTGAGATTTACAAAACGGAAATATTATGAAATGGGGAATAAAGCAAGCAGGTTACTGGCTTTTCAGTTACGGAAAGCTCAATCTAACCGTGTGGTACCTAAAATTAAACACCCAGACACAAATAGATTTACCTCCCAACCAAAAGAAGTAGCTGAAGCTTTTGCTGCATATTATAAAAAATTATATGAAGGTCAAGAATTAACAGGGAAGGAGGAAAAAATAACAAAACTCCTAGACTCGATCCAATTGAATAGATTACTACAGGATGAGGCCGAGTTTTTGTCTTCCCCCATAACAACACAGGAAATAATAGATAGTATTAGTAAACTAAAGAATGGTAAATCCCCGGGTGTCGATGGATACCCTGGGGAATATTATAAATTTTTTGTTAATGAGCTAGCCCCAATTTTATGTAGGGTTTACAACTATGCATTGGATAAAAGGACCCCCAAAGACTTGGGCAGAGGCAATCATCACAGTTATACACAAGGAGGAAAGGATCCCTCTCAGTGTACAGGATATCGGCCGATAAGTCTGCTTTGCCAGGATTTAAAATCCTAACCTCCATCTTGGCAAATAGATTACAAAGATACATCCGAAAATTAGTTAATAGCGATCAAACAGGTTTCATAACTGGACGGCATGGCACCAATAATGTCAGACGAGCTCTAAATTTACAATTCATAGCTTCTGGTAGAAAGACTCCATCAATGCTTCTCAGCTTAGATGCTGAGAAAGCATTTGATAGATTAGATTGGACGTTTTTGGAGCAAACAATGGCTCACATGGGCTTCAACGAAACCTTTTTGAGTTGGATTAGAGTGTTTTATATGAACCCGCGATCAAGAGTTAGAGTTAATGGTCAATGCTCTGATTTCTTCGACCTGGGACGGGGACAAGGCAGGGGACGCGCTCTCACCAGCTCTGTTCGCACTTAGCATAGAGCCCCTTGCAGAATTGATTAGAAGTAACTCCCTCATACAAGGAATAAGGGATGAGAGCGGAAACCAACATAAAATAGCTTTGTATGCGGACGACATATTGTTATTCATTGAAAATCCTGCCCACTCAATTCCAGCTCTTCTACAAAGTCTAAATGAATATGGTTTGGTATCCGGCTATAAAGTTAATGCTAGTAAATCAGAAGCGATGATGGTGTCAGGGCATGGCCTAGCCAGCTTGACGATGTTGTGTCCTTTTCGCAGATCTAAACAGGGTTTCCTATACTTAGGGATTACACTCACTCCCCAGATAACACAATTATACCAAGCAAACTATAAAAGTTTTTGTGATATTTAGAAATGAATTGGCAAGATGGGATGTGCTACCATTATCCCTTCTGGGCCGAATAGAGGCGGTTAAAATGAATCTACTTCCTAGAATTTTGTTCTTGTTTCAATCTCTCCCAGTCGGGATCCCGACATCAACTTTCAATATGCTGGACAAACTTATATCTAAATTTATCTGGCAAAATAAGAAACCAAGGGTTAGGCTTAAAACGCTCACTCTTGAGAAGAACAGGGGTGGACTCAGCCTTCCAAATTTGAAATATTATTTCTGGGCCGCACAACTAACAGCAATGGTAGCTTGGATTAACAATGATGTGGAATCAGGGTGGGTAAACATTGAACAGAATTCATTGCAAGCAATACCTTTATCCACTTTAGTGTTTATGAGTAAACAGTCCCAGAAGAAATTTGAATTCAATAATATATGGGTGAAACACACCTTAAAAATATGGTCAACAGTTCAAAAGAGAATTAGAGGGGTAGTTGCCCTTTCAAGGGCTATGCAGATCGCTGGGAATCCAGACTTCCCCCCTTCAACAACAGATATCACTTATAAGAGATGGGCAAGAAGAGATTTGAGGGTTATTGACCAGTTGCTCTGTGACACTGGTGTACAGCCATTTGCATATCTCCAGGACAAATTTTTCCTACCCCAGAGCGATATGTTCCGGTACTTTCAGATAAGGCACTACATCACAAACCATGCAGATTGGAATATAATTAAAAATGCTCCAACCAGCACAGAAATTTACTTTATCAACATAATTAAACATCACCTACCTAATAAAAAGCATGTCTCCCATATATACAAAAGTCTTTTACGAGATACTCCAGACTCTACTTTTATATCAAAAACAAATGGGAGATGGAGTTAAATATTATAATTGAGGATGGGGAATGGGAGACAATCTGCATTGGATGCCATAAAGGTATCAATAGTAACACATGGAAGGAGTTTGACTGGAAGACAAAGACAAGGTTTTTTAAGACACCTTCCATTATCTCTAAATTTGTAGATAACCCAGCTGCAATGTACTGTTGGAGAGGATGTGGAATGGTTGGCGACCACTCACACATATTTTGGGATTGCCCAAAGATTCTTCCTTTCTGGATGGGGGTAAAGAGCGAGGTAGATAAAGTTCTGGGAATTAATATAATACTCACTCCAAGTCAATTTCTGTTCGACTTAGCCCGGAAGGCATGTACACTAGAGACCAAAGGCACTTGCTACATATACTCCTGATGACTGCTAGGAAAATGATCACAATAAAATGGATGAATCCACAGCCACCTACGGTGGCACAGTGGAAACAGAAGCTGAGGAAGTGTATGGGATGGAGGCTTTAACTGCTAAACTACAACTAAAGTCTGATGTTTTTGGGAGGAGATGGCTACCAATAGCAAGATATCTGTCTAACTGAGGGGAACCCCACTTTGGGCTGATGTCCACGTTTGGTTGTTGTTTCTCAATGGCTGCTTCCGGTCAGCTTTCTGGACCCTACTGAATTGAATTTTGTTTTATTTTGTCTTACCATATCAGCTGTACTCATGCATGGCCTGTGATGTTGTCAAGGATTTGTTGTATTGTTTGTGTTGTGTTTCTATTAATAAAAATAAAAATAGAGTTCAAAAAAAAAAAAAAAATTCACCCCTTCGGTGCTTAATCACCAAAGGTTTGCCCGCTCAGCCTTCACCAACCTTCTTGGATATCTGGTGAGCGGGACAGAACCGGCCAACGCACGCTCTGTACTGGGACCGCAGTGATTCACAATCACCGCCTACAACACAGAAACGACTAACGCATGCGTTCCGTCCTGTACTGGGACCGTTCGTGGACGACAAGAGAAAAAAAACCCTGGTCACTGTTATGCCTGGAAGAAGAACAATTACTTCTCACCCGATGTCTGGATAAGCACTTTCTCTCCAGGTTCGTTGGATAGACGTGAAGCCGATCAGATCCACTCCAAAACGCCGATCCTCTTGTCTCTGAATGCTTGGTTTGAGGTAGAGGTGGACGGAGGAGATTCCTCCATTCCTGGTGCGCGCGAACCTCGACGTCCCAGAGTTTCACTGACGGGTCTCCAGCTATCCTGTTTGTGACGCCAAATTGTTGTGGAAAAGAGCAAAGATACTGATGCTGAGTAAATAAGTAATTTAACGAACAGAAAATAAAAGATCGGATATCCGAGGCACAAACAAAGTACAACCAACAGAACAGATGCAAAAGGTGCAACAGTTCGAATGAATGCCAGTGCAAGTGCACAGAGGAAAGGAAAAAGCCAGTCTTTATGCAGGAGGACCGGGAAGGGACAAGATAAGGGAGAAGGAGGAAGAGAAGAGAGGAAGACACAACAATGAATACAGGACTGGCAGGACGATTTCACAGCTCATATCCTAGACGGGGAAATCAAGAGGTTACATACGCAACTAGTGATCAAATAACCTAGAATACAAAAGAGTAAAGAATAACCCAAGAATACATATTTCCCATTACAGCGGCACGCTGCAATGACAACTTCGGCCTCAGGCTGGGCCCCACCTGGTGCAAGTGGAGAACCGGGCTGCGGAGCTGGAGCCCCGGGGTGGCCTGGAGACAAAGGCTGGTGAGGGCTTGGAGTTCTGGAGTAAGGTTAAGTCAGCCAAAGATCATCCAAGGGAAATGGAACTTAAAGTTTACCTTAAGACCTGGGAGGTGAATGCAATCAACAGGGTGGCCTGGGGAAAGCTTGTCCGATGTGGGGCGGCACACTGCAATGACAACCTGGGCCTCAGTCTCGGGCCCCCTGGTGTAAGTGGGGGAACGGGCTGCGGAGCAGGAGCCCCGGGGCGGCCTGGAGTCACAGGATGGTGAGGGCTTGGAGTTCTGGAGCAACATTAAGTCAGCCGAAGATCATCCAAGGGAAATGGAACTTAAAGTTTACCTTAAGACCTGGGAGGTGAATGCAACCAACAGGGTGGCCTGGGGACAGCTTGTCCGATGTGGGGCGGCACACTGCAATGACAACCTGGGCCTCAGGCTGGGCCCCCCCTGGTGTAAGTGGGGGACCGGGCTGCAGAGCTGGAGCTCCGGGGTGGCCTGGAGAAAAAGGCTAGTGAGGGCTTGTAGTTCTGGAGCAACATTAAGTCAGCCAAAGATCATCCCAGGGACAATATGGAGAATAAACTCAAGAAATGGAATTTAAAGTTTACCTTAAGACCTGGGAGGTGAATGCAACCAACAGGGTGGCCTGGGGACAGCTTGTCCGATGTGGGGCGGCACCCTGCAATGACAACCTGGGCATCAGGCTGGGCCCCCCTGGTGTAAGTGGGGGACCGGGCTGAGGAGCTGGAGCCCCGGGGTGGCCTGGAGACAAAGGCTGGTGAGGGCTTGTAGTTCTGGAGCAACATTAAGTCAGCCAAAGATCATCCCAGGGACAATATGGAGAATAAACTCAAGAAATGGAATTTAAAGTTTACCTTAAGACCTGGGAGGTGAATGCAACCAACAGGGTGGCCTGGGGACAGCTTGTCCGATTTGGGGCGGCACACTGCAATGACAACCTGGGCCTCAGGCTGGGCGCCCCTGGTGTAAGTGGGGGACCGGGCTGCGGAGCGGGAGCCCCGGGGTGGCCTGGAGACAAAGGCTGGTGAGGGCTTGTAGTTCTGGAGCAACATTAAGTCAGCCAAAGATCATCCCAGGGACAATATGGAGAATAAACTCAAGAAATGGAATTTAAAGTTTACCTTAAGATCTGGGAGGTGAATGCAACCAACAGGGTGGCCTGGGGTCACAGGATGGTGAGGGCTTGGAGTTCTGGAGCAACATTAAATCAGCTGAAGATCATCCAAGGGAAATGGAACTTAAAGTTTACCTTAAGATCTGGGAGGTGAATGCAACCAACAGGGTGGCCTGGGGACAGCTTGTCCGATGTGGGGCGGCACCCTGCAATGACAACCTGGGCCTCAAGCTTGGCCCCCCATGGTGCAAGTGGGTGATCGGGCTGCGGAGCTGGAGCCCCGGGGTGGCCTGGAGGCACAGGATGGTGAGGGCTTGGAGTTCTGGAGCAACATTAAGTCAGCCAAAGATCATCCAAGGGAAATGGAACTTAAAGTTTACCTTAAGACCTGGGAGGTGAATGCAACCAACAGGGTGGCCTGGGGACAGCTTGTCCGATGTGGGGCGGCACAAAGCAATGACAACCTGGGCCTCAGGCTGGGCCCCCCTGGTGTAAGTGGGGGACCGGGCTGCGGAGCTGGAGCCCCGGGGTGGCCTGGAGTCACAGGATGGTGAGGGCTTGGAGTTCTAGAGCAACATTAAATCAGCTGAAGATCATCCAAGGGAAATGGAACTTAAAGTTTACCTTAAGATCTGGGAGGTGAATGCAACCAACAGGGTGGCCTGGGGACAGCTTGTCCGATGTGGGGCGGCACCCTGCAATGACAACCTGGGCCTAGGGCTGGGCCCCCCATGGTGTAAGTGGGTGACCGGGCTGCCGCGCTGGAGCCCCGGGGTGGCCTGGAGACAAAGGCTGGTGAGGGCTTATAGTTCTGGAGGAAGATTAAGTCAGCCGAAGATCATCCCAGGGAAAATATGGAGAATAAACTCAAGAAATGGAATTTAAAGTTTACCTTAAGACATGGGAAGAAAATGCAACCAACAGGGTGGCCAGGGGACAGCATGATCGAGAGGGTGCCGTCCACTGCAACGACAACAATCGCCTCAGGCAGAGACCCCCTGGTGCGAGTGGGGGACCGGGCAGCAGGGCAGGAGCCCTGGGTGAGGGGCTGGAGCCACGGGGTGGCCAGGAGTCAAAGGCTGGTGAGGGCTTGTAGTTCTGGAACAACATTAAGTCAGCCAAAGATCATCCCAGGGACAATATGGAGAATAAACTCAAGAAATGGAATTTAAAGTTTACCTTAACACATTGGAGGTAATTGCAACCAACAGACTGGACAGGGGAAAGCTTGATCGAGATGGCGCCGCCCACTGCAACTACAACCTTCGCCTAAGGATGGCCCCACCTGGTGCAAGTGGAGAACCGGGAAGCGCAGCTGGAGCCCCGGGGTGGCCTGGAGTCATAGGATGGTGAGGGCTTGGAGTTCTGGAGCAACATTAAATCAGCTGAAGATCATCCAAGGGAAATGGAACTTAAAGTTTACCTTAAGATCTGGGAGGTGAATGCAACCAACAGGGTGGCCTGGGGACAGCTTGTCCGATGTGGGGCGGCACCATGCAATGACAACCTGGGCCTCAGGCTGGGCCCCCCTGGTGTAAGTGGGGGACCGGGCTGCAGAGCTGGAGCCCCGGGGTGGCCTGGAGACAAAGGCTGGTGAGGGCTTGTAGTTCTGGAACAACATTAAGTCAGCCGAAGATCATCCCAGGGACAATATGGAGAATAAACTCAAGAAATGGAATTTAAAGTTTACCTTAAGACCTGGGAGGTGAATGCAACCAACAGCGTTGCCTGGGGACAGCTTGTCCGATGTGGGGCGGCACCCTGCAATGACAACCTGGGCCTCAGGCTGGGCCCCCCTGGTGTAAGTGGGGGAAAGGGGTCGGAGCTGGAGCCCCGGGGCGGCCTGGAGACAAAGGCTGGTGAGGGCTTGTAGTTCTGGAACAACATTAAGTCAGCCAAAGATCATCCCAGGGACAATATGGAGAATAAACTCAAGAAATGGAATTTAAAGTTTACCTAAAGACATGGGAGGTAAATGCAACCAACAGGGTGGCCAGGGGACAGCTTGTCCGATGTGGGGCGGCACACTGCAATGACAACCTGGGACTCAGGCTGGGCCCCCCTGGTGTAAGTGGGGGACCGGGCTGCGGAGCTGGAGCCCCAGGGTGGCCTTGAGACAAAGGCTGGTTAAGGCTTGTAGTTCTGGAGCAACATTAAGTCAGCCAAAGATCATCCCAGGGACAATATGGAGAATAAACTCAAGAAATGGAATTTAAAGTTTACCCATAGACATTGGAGGTAATTGCAACCAACATGCTGGACAGGGGACAGCTTGATCGAGAGGGCGCCGCCCACTGCAACTACAACCTTCGCCTAAGGATGGCCCCACCTGGTGCAAGTGGAGAACTGGGCAGCGCAGCTGGAGCCCCGGGGTGGCCTGGAGTCACAGGATGGTGAGGGCTTGGAGTTCTGGAGCAACATTAAATCAGCTGAAGTTCATCCAAGGGACAATATGGAGAATAAACTCAAGAAATGGAATTTAAAGTTTACCTGAAGACCTGGGAGGTGAATGCAACCAACAGGGTGGCCTGGGGACAGCTTGTCCGATGTGGGGCGGCACAAAGCAATGACAACCTGGGCCTCAGGCTGGGCCCCCCTGGTGTATGTGGGGGACCGGGCAGCGGAGCTGGAGCCCCGGGGTGGCCTGGATCACAAGCTGGTGAGGGCTTGGAGTTCTGGAGGAAGATTAAGTCAGCCAAAGATCATCCCAGGGACAATATGGAGAATAAACTCAAGAAATGGAATTTAAAGTTTACCTTAAGACATTGGAGGTAATTGCAACCAACAGGCTGGACAGGGGACAGCTTGACCGAGAGGGCGCCGCCGAATGCAACTACAACCTTCGCCTAAGGATGGCCCCACCTGGTGCAAGTGGAGAACCGGGAAGCGCAGCTGGAGCCCCGGGGTGGCCTGGAGTCACAGGATGGTGAGGGCTTGGAGTTCTGGAGCAACATTAAATCAGCTGAAGATCATCCAAGGGAAATGGAACTTAAAGTTTACCTTAAGATCTGGGAGGTGAATGCAACCAACAGGGTGGCCTGGGGACAGCTTGTCCGATGTGGGGCGGCACCCTGCAATGACAACCTGGGCCTCAGGCTGGGCCCCCCTGGTGTATGTGGGGGACCGGACAGCGGAGCTGGAGCCCCGGGGTGGCCTGGAGACAAAGGCTGGTGAGGGCTTGGAGTTCTGGAGCAACATTAAGTCAACCGAAGATCATCTGAGGGAAATGGAACTTAAAGTTTACCTTAAGACCTGGGAGGTGAATGCAACCAACAGGGTGGCCTGGGGACAGCTTGTCCGATGTGGGGCGGCACCCTGCAATGACAACCTGGGCCTCAGGCTGGGCCCCCCTGGTGTAATTGGGGGACCGGGCTGAGGAGCTGGAGCCCCGGGGTGGCCTGGAGACAAAGGCTGGTGAGGGCTTGTAGTTCTGGAGCAACATTAAGTGAGCCAAAGATCATCCCAGGGACAATATGGAGAATAAACTCAAGAAATGGAATTTAAAGTTTACCTTAAGACCTGGGAGGTGAATGCAACCAACAGGGTGGCCTGGGGACAGCTTGTCCGATGTGGGGCGGCACCCTGCAATGACAACCTGGGCCTCAGGCTGGGCCCCCTGGTGTAAGTGGGGGACCGGGCTGCGGAGCTGGAGCCCCGGGGCGGCCTGGATCACAGGCTGGTGAGAGCTTGTAGTTCTGGAGCAACATTAAGTCAGCCAAAGATCATCCTAGGGACAATATGGAGAATAAACTCAAGAAATGGAATTTAAAGTTTACCTTAAGACATTGGAGGTAATTGCAACCAACAGGCTGGACAGGGGACAGCTTGATCGGGATGGCGCCGCCCACTGCAACTACAACCTCCGCCTAAGGCTGGCCCCACCTGGTGCAAGTGGAGAACCGGGCAGCGGAGCTGGAGCCCCGGGGTGGCATGGAGACAAAGGCTGGTGAGGGCTTGTAGTTCTGGAGCAACATTAAGTCAGCCAAAGATCATCCCAGGGACAATATGGAGAATAAACTCACGAAATGGAATTTAAAGTTTACCTTAAGACCTGGGAGTTGAATGCAACCAACAAGGTGGCCTTAGGACAGCTTGTCCGATGTGGGGCGGCACCCTGCAATGACAACCTGGGCCTCAGGCTGGGCCCCCCTGGTGTAAGTGGGGGACCGGGCTGCGGAGCTGGAGCCCCGGGGCGGCCTGGATCACAGGGTGGTGAGGGCTTATAGTTCTGGAGCAACATTAAGTCAGCCAAAGATCATCCCAGGGAAAATATGGAGAATAAACTCAAGAAATGGAATTTAAAGTTTACCTTAAGACCTGGGAGGTGAATGAATGACAATGTGGGGCGGCAGAAAGCAAAGGCCTCAAGTGGCCTGGGGACAGCTGGAGCCCCTTGTCAAAGGCTGGTGATGTAGTTCTGGAGCAACGTCAGCCAAAGATCATCCCAGGGACAAATGGAGAATAAATTCAAGAAATGGAATGACAACCTGGAGGCCTCAACAGGCTGATCGAGAGGGCGCCCCACTGGTCCCCTAAGGATGGCCCCACCTGGTAAGTGGAGAACCGGGCAGCGCAGCTGGAGCCCCGGGTGGCCTGGAGTCACAGAATGGTGAGGGCTTGGAGTTCTGGAGCAACATTAAGTAAGCCAAGATCATCCCAGGAAATGGAACTTAAAGTTTACCTTAAGACCCAACCAACGGGTGCCTGGGGACAGCTTGTCCGATGTGGGCGGCACTGGATGACAACCTGGGCTCAAAGTGGGGGCTGGTGAGCTGGAGCCCCGGGAGGCCTGGGCAGGATGGTGAGGGCTTGTAGTTCTGGAGCAACATTAAGTCAGCCAAAGATCATCCCAGGGACAATATGGAGGATAAACTCAAGAAAGAATTTAAAGTTTCTTAAGACCTGGGAGGTGAATGCAACCAACAGGGTGGCCTGGGGACAAAGTTTATGACAACCTGGGCTCAGGCCTTAAGAGCTGGAGCCCTGGGCGGCCTGGATCACAGGCTGGTGAGAGCTTGGAGTTCTGGAGCAACATTAAGTCAGCCAAAGATCATCCTAGGGACAATATGGAGAATAAACTCAAGAAATGGAATTTAAAGTTTACCTTAAGACCATTGCAACCAACAGGCTGGACAGGGGACAGCTTGATCGGGATGGCGCCGCCCACTGCAACTACAACCTCCGCCTAAGGCTGGCCCCACCTGGTGCAAGTGGAGAACCGGGCAGCGGAGCTGGAGCCCCGGGGTGGCCTGGAGTCACAGGCTGGTGAGGGCTTATAGTTCTGGAGGAAGATTAAGTCAGCCAAAGATCATCCCAGGGACAATATGGAGAATAGACTGAAGAAATGGAATTTAAAGTTTACCTTAAGACATGGGAAGAAAATGCAACCAACAGGGTGACCAGGGGACAGCTTGATCGAGAGGGTGCCGTCCACTGCAACGACAACAATCGCCACAGGCAGGGCCCCCCTGGTGTAAGTGGGGGACCGGGCTGCGGAGCTGGAGCCCCGGGGTGGCCTGGAGACAAAGGCTGGTGAGGGCTTGTAGTTCTGGAGCAACATTAAGTCAGCCGAAGATCATCCAAGGGAAATGGAACTTAACGTTTACCTTAAGACCTGGGAGGTGAATGCAACCAACAGGGTGGCCTGGGGACAGCTTGTCCGATGTGGGGCGGCACCCTGCAATGACAACCTGGGCCTCAGGATGGGTCCCCCTGGTGTAATTGGGTGACCGGGCTGCAGAGCTGGAGCCCCGGGGTGGCCTGGAGACAAAGGCTGGTGAGGGCTTGTAGTTCTGGAGCAACATTAAGTCAGCCAAAGATCATCCCAGGGACAATATGGAGAATAAACTCAAGAAATGGAATTTAAAGTTTACCTTAAGACCTGGGAGGTGAATGCAACCAACAGGGTGGCCTGGGGACAGCTTGTCCGATGTGGGGCGGCACCCTGCAATGACAACCTGGGCCTCAGGCTGGGCCCCCCTGATGTAAGTGGGGGACCGGGCAGCGGAGCTGGAGCCCCGGGGTGGCCTGGAGACAAAGGCTGGTGAGGGCTTGGAGTTCTGGAGCAACATTAAGTCAACCGAAGATCATCTGAGGGAAATGGAACTTAAAGTTTACCTTAAGACCTGGGAGGTGAATGCAACCAACAGGGTGGCCTGGGGACAGCTTGTCCGATGTGGGGCGGCACCCTGCAATGACAACCTGGGCCTCAGGCTGGGCCCCCCCGGTGTAAGTGGGGGACCGGGCTGCGGAGCTGGAGCCCCGGGGTGGCCTGGATCACAGGATGGTGAGGGCTTGGAGTTCTAGAGGAAGATTAAGTCAGCCGAAGATCATCCCAGGGACAATATGGAGAATAAACTCAAGAAATGGAATTTAAAGTTTACCTTAAGACATTGGAGGTAATTGCAACCAACAGGCTGGACAGGGGACAGCTTGTCCGATGTGGGGCGGCACACTGCAATGACAACCTGGGCCTCAGGCTGGGGCCCCCTGGTGTAAGTGGGGGAAAGGGGTCGGAGCTGGAGCCCCGGGGTGGCCCGGAGACAAAGGCTGGTGAGGGCTTGTAGTTCTGGAGCAACATTAAGTCAGCCAAAGATCATCCCAGGGAAAATATGGAGAATAAACTCAAGAAATGGAATTTAAAGTTTACCTGAAGACCTGGGAGGTGAATGCAACCAAAAGGGTGGCCTGGGGACAGCTTGTCCGATGTGGGGCGGCACCCTGCAATGACAACCTGGGCCTCAGGCTGGGCCCCCCATGGTGTAAGTGGGTGACCGGGCTGCGGAGCTGGAGCCCCGGGGTGGCCTAGAGACAAAGGCTGGTGAGGGCTTGTAGTTTTGGAGCAACATTAAGTCAGCCAAAGATCATCGCAGTGACAATATGGAGAATAAACTCAAGAAATGGAATTTCAAGTTTACCTTAAGACATTGGAGGTAATTGCAACCAACAGGCTGGAAAGGGGACAGCTTGATCTAGAGGGCGCCGCCCACTGCAACTACAACCTCCGCCTAAGGCTGGCCCCACCTGGTGCAAGTGGAGAACCGGGCAGCGCAGCTGGAGCCCGGGGGTGGCCTGGAGAAAAAGGCTGGTGACGGCTTGTAGTTCTGGAGCAACATTAAGTCAGCCAAAGATCATCCCAGGGACAATATGGAGAATAAACCCAAGAAATGGAATTTAAAGTTTACCTTAAGACATGGGAAGAAAATGCAACCAACAGGGTGGCCAGGGGACAGCTTGATCGAGAGGGTGCCGTCCACTGCAACGACAACAATCGCCTCAGGCAGAGACCCCCTGGTGCGAGTGGGGGACCGGGCAGCAGGGCAGGAGCCCTGGGTGAGGGGCTGGAGCCACGGGGTGGCCAGGAGTCAAAGGCTGGTGAGGGCTTGTAGTTCTGGAACAACATTAAGTCAGCCAAAGATCATCCCAGGGACAATATGGAGAATAAACTCAAGAAATGGAATTTAAAGTTTACCTTAAGACATTGGAGGTAATTGCAACCAACAGGCTGGACAGGGGACAGCTTGATCGAGATGGCGCCGCCCACTGCAACTACAACCTCCGCCTAAGGCTGGCCCCACCTGGTGCAAGTGGAGAACAGGGCAGCGGAGCTGGAGCCCCGGGGTGGCCTGGAGTCACAGGATGGTGAGGGCTTGTAGTTCTGGAGCAACATTAAGTCAGCCAAAGATCATCCCAGGGACAATATGGAGAATAAACTCAAGAAATGGAATTTAAAGTTTACCTTAAGACCTGGGAGGTGAATGCAACCAACAGGGTGGCCTGGGGACAGCTTGTCCGATGTGGGGCGGCACCCTGCAATGACAACCTGGGCCTCAGGCTGGGTCCCCTGGTGGTGGGGACCGGGCTGCAGAGCTGGAGCCCCGGGTGGCCTGGAGACAAAGGCTGGTGAGGGCTTGGAGTTCTGGAGCAACATTAAGTCAGCCGAAGATCATCCAAGGGAAATGGAACTTAAAGTTTACCTTAAGACCTGGGAGGTGAATGCAACCAACAGGGTGGCCTGGGGACAGCTTGTCCGATGTGGGGCGGCACCATGCAATGACAACCTGGGCCTCAGGCTGGGCCCCCTGGTGTAATTGGGGGACCGGGCTGCAGAGCTGGAGCCCCGGGGTGGCCTGGAGACAAAGGCTGGTGAGGGCTTGTAGTTCTGGAGCAACATTAAGTCAGCCGAAGATCATCCCAGGGACAATATGGAGAATAAACTCAAGAAATGGAATTTAAAGTTTACCTTAAGACCTGGGAGGTGAATGCAACCAACAGCGTGGCCTGGGGACAGCTTGTCCGATGTGGGGCGGCACACTGCAATGACAACCTGGGCCTCAGGCTGGGCCCCCCTGGTGTAAGTGGGGGAAAGGGGTCGGAGCTGGAGCCCCGGGGTGGCCTGGAGACAAAGGCTGGTGAGGGCTTGTAGTTCTGGAGCAACATTAAGTCAGCCAAAGTTCATCCAAGGGAAATGGAACTTAAAGTTTACCTTAAGATCTGGGAGGTGAATGCAACCAAAAGGGTGGCCTGGGGACAGCTTGTCCGATGTGGGGCGGCATCCTGCAATGACAACCTGGGCCTCAGTCTGGGCCCCCCTGGTGTATGTGGGGGACCGGGCAGCGGAGCTGGAGCCCCGGGGTGGCCTGGAGACAAAGGCTGGTGAGGGCTTGTAGTTCTGGAGCAACATTAAGTCAGCCGAAGATAATCCAAGGGAAATGGAACTTAAAGTTTACCTTAAGACCTGGGAGGTGAATGCAACCAACAGGGTGGCCTGGGGACAGCTTGTCCGATGTGGGGCGGCACCCTGCAATGACAACCTGGGCCTCAGGCTGGGTCCCCCTGGTGTAATTGGGGGACCGGGCTGCAGAGCTGGAGCCCCTGGGTGGCCTGGAGACAAAGGCTGGTGAGGGCTTGTAGTTCTGGAGCAACATTAAGTCAGCCAAAGATCATCCCAGGGACAATATGGAGAATAAACTCAAGAAATGGAATTTAAAGTTTACCTTAAGACCTGGGAGGTGAATGCAACCAACAGGGTGGCCTGGGGACAGCTTGTCCGATGTGGGGCGGCACACTGCAATGACAACCTGGGCCTCAGGCTGGGCCCCCCTGGTGTAAGTGGGGGAAAGGGGTCGGAGCTGGAGCCCCGGGGTGGCCCGGAGACAAAGGCTGGTGAGGGCTTGTAGTTCTGGAGCAACATTAAGTCAGCCAAAGATCATCCCAGGGAAAATATGGAGAATAAACTCAAGAAATGGAATTTAAAGTTTACCTTAAGACCTGGGAAGAAAATGCAACCAAAAGGGTGGCCAGGGGACAGCTTGATCGAGAGGGTGCCGTCCACTGCAACGACAACAATCGCCTCAGGCAGGGACCCCCTAGTGCGAGTGGGGGACCGGGCAGCAGGGCAGGAGCCCTGGGTGAGGGGCTGTAGCCACGGGGTGGCCTGGAGTCAAAGGCTGGTGAGGGCTTGTAGTTCTGGAGCAACATTAAGTCAGCCAAAGATCATCCCAGGGACAATATGGAGAATAAACTCAAGAAATGGAATTTAAAGTTTACCTTAAGACCTGGGAGGTGAATGCAACCAAAAGGGTGGCCTGTGGACAGCTTGTCCGATATGGGGCGGCATCCTGCAATGACAACCTGGGCCTCAGGCTGGGCCCCCCTGGTGTATGTGGGGGACCGGGCAGCGGAGCTGGAGCCCCGGGGGGGCCTGGAGACAAAGGCTGGTGAGGGCTTGGAGTTCTGGAGCAACATTAAGTCAACCGAAGATCATCTGAGGGAAATGGAACTTAAAGTTTACCTTAAGACCTGGGAGGTGAATGCAACCAAAAGGGTGGCCTGGGGACAGCTTGTCCGATGTGGGGCGGCACCCTGCAATGACAACCTGGGCCTCAGGCTGGGCCCCCCCGGTGTAAGTGGGGGACCGGGCTGCGGAGCTGGAGCCCCGGGGTGGCCTGGAGACAAAGGCTGGTGAGGGCTTGGAGTTCTGGAGGAAGATTAAGTCAGCCGAAGATCATCCCAGGGAAAATATGGAGAATAAACTCAAGAAATGGAATTTAAAGTTTACCTTAAGACATTGGAGGTAATTGCAACCAACAGGGTGGCCTGGGGACAGCTTGTCCGATGTGGGGCGGCACAAAGCAATGACAACCTGGGCCTCAGGCTGGGCCCCCCTGGTGTAAGTGGGGGACCGGGCTGAGGAGCTGGAGCCCCGGGGTGGCCTGTAGACAAAGGCTGGTGAGGGCTTGTAGTTCTGGAGCAACATTAAGCCAGCCAAAGATCATCCCAGGGACAATATGGAGAATAAACTCAAGAAATGGAATTTAAAGTTTACCTTAAGACCTGGGAGGTGAATGCAACCAACAGGGTGGCCTGGGGACAGCTTGTCCGATGTGGGGCGGCACCCTGCAATGACAACCTGGGCCTCAGGCTGGGCCCCCCTGGTGCAAGTGGAGAACCGGGCAGCGGAGCTGGAGCCCCGGGTTGGCCTGGAGTCACAGGCTGGTGAGGGCTTATAGTTCTGGAGGAAGATTAAGTCAGCCAAAGATCATCCCAGGGACAATATGGAGAATAGACTGAAGAAATGGAATTTAAAGTTTACCTTAAGACATGGGAAGAAAATGCAACCAACAGGGTGACCAGGGGACAGCTTGATCGAGAGGGTGCCGTCCACTGCAACGACAACAATCGCCACAGGCAGGGCCCCCCTGGTGTAAGTGGGGGACCGGGCTGCGGAGCTGGAGCCCCGGGGTGGCCTGGAGACAAAGGCTGGTGAGGGCTTGTAGTTCTGGAGCAACATTAAGTCAGCCAAAGATCATCCCAGGGACAATATGGAGAATAAACTCAAGAAATGGAATTTAAAGTTTACCTTAAGACCTGGGAGGTGAATGCAACCAACAGGGTGGCCTGGGGACAGCTTGTCCGATGAGGGGCGGCACCCTGCAATGACAACCTGGGCCTCAGGCTGGGCCCCCCTGGTGTATGTGGGGGACCGGACAGCGGAGCTGGAGCCCCGGGGTGGCCTGGAGACAAAGGCTGGTGAGGGCTTGGAGTTCTGGAGCAACATTAAGTTAGCCAAAGATCATCTGAGGGAAATGGAACTTAAAGTTTACCTTAAGACCTGGGAGGTGAATGCAACCAACAGGGTGGCCTGGGGACAGCTTGTCCGATGTGGGGCGGCACCCTGCAATGACAACCTGGGCCTCAGGCTGGGCCCCCCTGGTGTAAGTGGGGCCCGGGCTTAGGAGCTGGAGCCCCGGGCGGCCTGGAGACAAAGGCTGGTGAGGGCTTGTAGTTCTGGAGCAACATTAAGTTAGCCAAAGATCATCCCAGGGACAATATGGAGAATAAACTCAAGAAATGGAATTTAAAGTTTACCTTAAGACCTGGGAGGTGAATGCAACCAACAGGGTGGCCTGGGGACAGCTTGTCCGATGTGGGGCGGCACCCTGCAATGACAACCTGGGCCTCAGGCTGGGCCCCCCTGGTGTATGTGGGGGACCGGGCAGCGGAGCTGGAGCCCCGGGGTGGCCTGGAGACAAAGGCTGGTGAGGGCTTGTAGTTCTGGAGCAACATTAAGTTAGCCAAAGATCATCTGAGGGAAATGGAACTTAAAGTTTACCTTAAGACCTGGGAGGTGAATGCAACCAACAGGGTGGCCTGGGGACAGCTTGTCCGATGTGGGGCGGCACCCTGCAATGACAACCTGGGCCTCAGGCTGGGCCCCCCTGGTGTAAGTGGGGGACCGGGCTGCGGAGCTGGAGCCCCGGGGCGGCCTGGATCACAGGCTGGTGAGAGCTTGTAGTTCTGTAGCAACATTAAGTCAGCCAAAGATCATCCCAGGGACAATATGGAGAATAAACTCAAGAAATGGAATTTAAAGTTTACCTTAAGACATTGGAGGTAATTGCAACCAACAGGCTGGACAGGGGACAGCTTGATCGGGATGGCGCCGCCCACTGCAACTACAACCTCCGCCTAAGGCTGGTCCCACCTGGTGCAAGTGGAGAACCGGGCAGCGGAGCTGGAGCCCCGGGGTGGCCTGGAGTCACAGGCTGGTGAGGGCTTATAGTTCTGGAGGAAGATTAAGTCAGCCAAAGATCATCCCAGGGACAATATGGAGAATAGACTGAAGAAATGGAATTTAAAGTTTACCTTAAGACATGGGAAGAAAATGCAACCAACAGGGTGACCAGGGGACAGCTTGATCGAGAGGGTGCCGTCCACTGCAACGACAACAATCGCCACAGGCAGGGCCCCCCTGGTGCAAGTGGAGAACCGGGCAGCGGAGCTGGAGCCCCGGGGTGGCCTGGAGTCACAGGCTGGTGAGGGCTTGTAGTTCTGGAGCAACATTAAGTCAGCCAAAGATCATCCCAGGGACAATATGGAGAATAAACTCAAGAAATGGAATTTAAAGTTTACCTTAAGACCTGGGAGGTGAATGCAACCAACAGGGTGGAAAGGGGATAGCTTGTCCGATGTGGGGCGGCACAAAGCAATGACAACCTGGGCCTCAGGCTTGGCCCCCCTGGTGTATGTTGGGGACCGGGCTGCGGAGCTGGAGCCCCGGGTTGGCCTGGATCACAGGCTGGTGAGGGCTTATAGTTCTGGAGGAAGATTGAATCAGCCAAAGATCATCCCAGGGACAATATGGAGAATAAACTCAAGAAATGGAATTTAAAGTTTACCTTTAGACATTGGAGGTAATTGCAACCAACAGGGTGGCCTGGGGACAGCTTGTCCGATGTGGGGCGGCAGAAAGCAATGACAACCTGGGCCTCAGGCTGGGCCCCCCTGGTGTAAGTGGGGGACCGGGCTGCGGAGCTGGAGCCCCGGGGTGGCCTGGAGACAAAGGCTGGTGAGGGCTTGTAGTTCTGGAGCAACATTAAGTCAGCTAAAGATCATCCCAGGGACAATATGGAGAATAAACTCAAGAAATGGAATTTAAAGTTTACCTTAAGACCTGGGAGGTGAATGCAACCAACAGGGTGGTCAGGGGACAGCTTGATCGAGAGGGTGCCGTCCACTGCAACGACAACAATCGCCTCAGGCAGGGACCCCCTAGTGCGAGTGGGGGACCGGGCAGCAGGGCAGGAGCCCTGGGTGAGGGGCTGGAGCCACGGGGTGGCCTGGAGTCAAAGGCTGGTGAGGGCTTGTAGTTCTGGAGCAACATTAAGTCAGCCAAAGATCATCCCAGGGACAATATGGAGAATAAACTCAAGAAATGGAATTTAAAGTTTACCTTAAGACATTGGAGGTAATTGCAACAAACTGGCTGCACAGGGGACAGCTTGATCGAGAGAGCGCCGCCCACTGCAACTACAACCTTCGCCTAAGGATGGCCCCACCTGGTGCAAGTGGAGAACCGGGCAGCGCAGCTGGAGCCCCGGGGTGGCCTGGAGTCACAGGATGGTGAGGGCTTGGAGTTCTGGAGCAACATTAAATAAGCTGAAGATCATCCAAGGGAAATGGAACTTAAAGTTTACCTTAAAATCTGGGAGGTGAATGCAACCAACAGGGTGGCCTGGAGACAGCTTGTCCGATGTGGGGCGGCACCCTGCAATGACAACCTGGGCCTCAGGCTGGGTCCCCCTGGTGTAAGTGGGGGACCGGGCTGCGGAGCTGGAGCCCCGGGGTGGCCTGGAGACAAAGGCTGGTGAGGGCTTGTAGTTCTGGAGCAACATTAAGTCAGCCAAAGATCATCCCAGGGACAATATGGAAAATAAACTCAAGAAATGGAATTTAAAGTTTACCTTAAGACATGGGAGGTAATTGCAACCAACAGGCTGGACAGGGGACAGCTTGATCGAGATGGCGCCGCCCACTGCAACGACAACAATCGCCTCAGGCAGGGCCCCCCTGGTGTAAGTGGGGGACCGGGCTGCGGAGCTGGAGCCCCGTGTCGGCCTGGATCACAGGCTGGTGAGGGCTTATAGTTCTGGAGGAAGATTAAGTCAGCCAAAGATCATCCCAGGGAAAATATGGAGAATAAACTCAAGAAATGGAATTTAAAGTTTACCTTAAGACCTGGGAGGTGAATGCAACCAACAGGGTGGTCAGGGGACAGCTTGATCGAGAGGGTGCCGTCCACTGCAACGACAACACCGCCCCGCAGGGACCCCTAGTGCGAGTGGGGGACCGGGAAGCAGGGCAGGAGCCCTGGGTGAGGGGCTGGAGCCACGGGGTGGCCTGGAGTCAAAGGCTGGTGAGGGCTTGTAGTTCTGGAGCAACATTAAGTCAGCCAAAGATCATCCCAGGGAAATGGAACTTAAAGTTTACCTTAAGACCTGGGAGGTGAATGCAACCAACAGGGTGGCCTGGGGACAGCTTGTCCGATGTGGGGCGGCACACTGCAATGACAACCTGGGCCTCAGGCTGGGCCCACCTGGTGTAAGTGGGGCACCGGGATGCGGAGCTGAAGCCCCGGGGTGGCCTGGAGACAAAGGCTGGTGAGGGCTTGTAGTTCTGGAGCAACATTAAGTCAGCCAAAGATCATCCCAGGGACAATATGGAGAATAAACTCAAGAAATGGAATTTAAAGTTTACCTTTAGACATTGGAGGTAATTGCAACCAACAGGGTGGCCTGGGGACAGCTTGTCCGATGTGGGGCGGCACAAAGCAATGACAACCTGGGCCTCAGGCCTGGCCCCCCTGGTGTAAGTGGGGGACCGGGCTGAGGAGCTGGAGCCCCGGGGTGGCCTGGAGACAAAGGCTGGTGAGGGCTTGTAGTTCTGGAGCAACATTAAGTCAGCTAAAGACCATCCCAGGGAAAATATGGAGAATAAACTCAAGAAATGGAATTTAAAGTTTACCTTAAGACATGGGAAGAAAATGCAACCAACAGGGTGATCAGGGGACAGCTTGATCGAGAGGGTGCCGTCCACTGCAACGACAACAATCGCCTCAGGCAGGGCCCCCCTGGTGTAAGTGGGGGACCGGGCTGCGGAGCTGGAGCCCCGGGGTGGCCTGGAGACAAAGGCTGGTGAGGGCTTGTAGTTCTGGAGCAACATTAAGTCAGCCAAAGATCATCCCAGGGACAATATGGAGAATAAACTCAAGAAATGGAATTTAAAGTTTACCTTAAGACCTGGGAGGTGAATGCAACCAACAGGGTGGCCTGGGGACAGCTTGTCCGATGTGGGGCGGCACCCTGCAATGACAACCTGGGCCTCAGGCTGGGCCCCCTTGGTGTAAGTGGGGGAAAGGGGTCGGAGCTGGAGCACCGGGGTGGCCTGGAGACAAAGGCTGGTGAGGGCTTGTAGTTCTGGAGCAACATTAAGTCAGCCAAAGATCATCCCAGGGACAATATGGAGAATAAACTCAAGAAATGGAATTTAAAGTTTACCTTAAGACCTGGGAGGTGAATGCAACCAACAGGGTGGCCTGGGGACAGCTTGTCCGATGTGGGGCGGCACAAAGCAAAGACAACCTGGGCCTCAGGCTGGGCCCCCCTGGTGTAAGTGGGGGACCGGGCTGCGGAGCTGGAGCCCCGGGGTGGCCTGGAGACAATGGCTGGTGAGGGCTTGTAGTTCTTGAGCAACATTAAGTCAGCCAAAGATCATCCCAGGGACAATATGGAGAATAAACTCAAGAAATGGAATTTAAAGTTTACCTTAAGACATTGGAGGTAATTGCAACCAACAGGCTGGACAGGGGACAGCTTGATCGAGATGGCGCCGCCCACTGCAACGACAACAATCGCCTCAGGCAGGGCCCCCCTGGTGTAAGTGGGGGACCGGGCTGCGGAGCTGGAGCCCCGGGGCGGCCTGGATCACAGGCTGGTGAGGGCTTATAGTTCTGGAGGAAGATTAAGTCAGCCAAAGATCATCCCAGGGACAATATGGAGAATAAACTCAAGAAATGGAATTTAAAGTTTACCTTAAGACATTGGAGGTAATTGCAACCAACATGCTGGACAGGGGACAGCTTGATCGAGAGGGCGCCACCCACTGCAACTACAACCTTCGCCTAAGGATGGCCCCACCTGGTGCAAGTGGAGAACTGGGCAGCGCAGCTGGAGCCCCGGGGTGGCCTGGAGTCACAGGATGGTGAGGGCTTGGAGTTCTGGAGCAACATTAAATCAGCTGAAGTTCATCCAAGGGAAATGGAACTTAAAGTTTACCTTAAGATCTGGGAGGTGAATGCAACCAAAAGGGTGGCCTGGGGACAGCTTGATCGAGAGGGTGCCGTCCACTGCAACGACAACAATCGCCACAGGCAGGGCCCCCCTGGTGTAAGTGGGGGACCGGGCTGCGGAGCTGGAGCCCCGGGGTGGCCTGGAGACAAAGGCTGGTGAGGGCTTGTAGTTCTGGAGCAACATTATGTCAGCCAAAGATCATCCCAGGGACAATATGGAGAATAAACTCAAGAAATGGAATTTAAAGTTTACCTTAAGACCTGGGAGGTGAATGCAACCAACAGGGTGGCCTGGGGACAGCTTGTCCGATGTGGGGCGGCACCCTGCAATGACAACCTGGGCCTCAGGCTGGGCCCCCCTGGTGTATGTGGGGGACCGGACAGCGGAGCTGGAGCCCCGGGGTGGCCTGGAGACAAAGGCTGGTGAGGGCTTGGAGTTCTGGAGCAACATTAAGTCAACCGAAGATCATCTGAGGGACAATATGGAGAATAAACTCAAGAAATGGAATTTAAAGTTTACCTTAAGACTTGGGAGGTGAATGCAACCAACAGGGTGGCCTGGGGACAGCTTGTCCGATGTGGGGCGGCACCCTGCAATGACAACCTGGGCCTCAGGCTGGCCCCACCTGGTGCAAGTGGAGAACCGGGCAGCGGAGCTGGAGCCCCGGGGTGGCCTGGAGACAAAGGCTGGTGAGGGCTTGTAGTTCTGGAGGAACATTAAGTCAGCCAAAGATCATCCCAGGGACAATATGGAGAATAAACTCAAGAAATGGAATTTAAAGTTTACCTTAAGACATTGGAGGTAATTGAAACCAACAGGGTGGCCAGAGGACAGCTTGATCGAGAAGCTTTTTGTCCCGGCAGGGGGTGCTGTTTCCCCGTCCAACTTTGTCAGGAAATCACAACACAAACTCTTTTTTGCAGGGGCTTCATTAAAACTCACTATCTATCTAAATGAATGAATGAATGAATGAATGAACCCACAAGTACAGCTTCATGGCAAGGTGCACTGCCTCCATGCTGCAGCTTTATAAGGCCTGTTTGCAACAGTGTCTCGCCACTGGCCATACCACCCTGAGAACGCCCGATCTCGTCTGATCTCGGAAGCTAAGCAGGGTCGGGCCTGGTTAGTACTTGGATGGGAGACCGCCTGGGAATACCAGGTGCCGAAAGCTTTTTTTCCCAGCAGGGGGTGCTGTTTCCCCGTCCAACTTTGTCAGGAAATCACAACACAAACTCTTTTTTGCAGAGGCTTCATTTAAACTCACTATATATCTAAATGAATGAATGAATGAATGAATGAACCCACAAGTACAGCTTCATGGCAAGGTGCACTTCCTCCATGCTGCAGCTTTATAAGGCCTGTTTGCAACAGCGTCTCTCGCATACGGCCATACCACCCTGAGAACGCCCGATCTCGTCTGATCTCGGAAGCTAAGCAGGGTCGGGCCTGGTTAGTAATTGGATGGGAGACCGCCTGGGAATACCAGGTGCAGTAAGCTTTTTGTCCCAGCAGGGGGTGCTGTTTCCCCGTCCAAATTTGTCAGGAAATCACAACACAAACTCTTTTTTGCAGGGGCTTCATTAAAACTCACTATCTATCTAAATGAATGAATGAATGAATGAATGAATGAATGAATGAACCCACAAGTACAGCTTCATGGCAAGGTGCACTTCCTCCATGCTGCAGCTTTATAAGGCCTGTTTGCAACAGAGTCTCTCGCCACGGCCATACCACCCTGAGAACGCCCGATCTCGTCTGATCTCGGAAGCTAAGCAGGGTCGGGCCTGGTTAGTACTTGGATGGGAGACCGCCTGGGAATACCAGGTGCCGTAAGCTTTTTGTCCCGGCAGGGGGTGCTGTTTCCCCGTCCAACTTTGTCAGGAAATGACAACACAAACTCTTTTTTGCAGGGGCTTCATTTAAACTCACTATATATCTAAATGAATGAATGAATGAATGAATCCACAAGTACAGCTTCATGGCAAGGTGCACTTCCTCCATGCTGCAGCTTTATAAGGCCTGTTTGCAACAGCTGCCTCTCGTGATACGGCCATACCACCCTGAGAACGCCCGATCTCGCCTGATCTCGGAAGCTAAGCAGGGTCGGGCCTGGTTAGTACTTGATGGGAGACCGCCTGGGGAATACCAGGTGCCGAAAGCTTTTTTTCCCAGCAGGGGGGTGCTGTTTCCGTCCAACTTTGTCAGGAAATCACAACACAAACTCTTTTTGCAGAGGCTTCATTTAAACTCACTATATATCTAAATGAATGAATGAATGAATGAATGAACCCACAAGTACAGCTTCATGGCAAGGTGCACTTCCTCCATGCTGCAGCTTTATAAGGCCTGTTTGCAACAGCTGCCTCTCGTGATACGGCCATACCACCTGAGAACGCCCGATCTCGTCTGATCTCGGAAGCTAAGCAGGGTCGGGCCTGGTTAGTAATTGGATGGGAGACCGCCTGGGAATACCAGGTGCAGTAAGCTTTTTGTCCCAGCAGGGGGTGCTGTTTCCCCGTCCAAATTTGTCAGGAAATCACAACACAAACTCTTTTTTGCAGGGGCTTCATTAAAACTCACTATCTATCTAAATGAATGAATGAATGAATGAATGAATGAATGAATGAACCCACAAGTACAGCTTCATGGCAAGGTGCACTTCCTCCATGCTGCAGCTTTATAAGGCCTGTTTGCAACAGAGTCTCTCGCTTACGGCCATACCACCCTGAGAACGCCCGATCTCGTCTGATCTCGGAAGCTAAGCAGGGTCGGGCCAGGTTAGTACCTGGATGGGAGACCGCCTGGGAATACCAGGTGCCGTAAGCTTTTTGTCCCGGCAGGGGGTGCTGTTTCCCCGTCCAACTTTGTCAGGAAATGACAACACAAACTCTTTTTTGCAGGGGCTTCATTTAAACTCACTATATATCTAAATGAATGAATGAATGAATGAATCCACAAGTACAGCTTCATGGCAAGGTGCACTTCCTCCATGCTGCAGCTTTATAAGACCTGTTTGCAACAGCGTCTCTCACTTACGGCCATACCACCCTGAGAATGCCCGATCTCGTCTGATCTCGGAAGCTAAGCAGGGTCGGGCCTGGTTAGTACTTGGATGGGAGACCGCCTGGGAATACCAGGTGCCGTAAGCTTTTTGTCCCGGCAGGGGGTGCTGTTTCCCCGTCCAACTTTGTCAGGAAATCACAACACAAACTCTTTTTTGCAGGGGCTTCATTTAAACTCACTATATATCTAAATGAATGAATGAATGAATGAATGAATCCACAAGTACAGCTTCATGGCAAGGTGCACTTCCTCCATGCTGCAGCTTTATAAGGCCTGTTTGCAACAGCGTCTCTCGCCTACGGCCATACCACCCTGAGAACGCCCGATCTCGTCTGATCTCGGAAGCTAAGCAGGGTCGGGCCTGGTTAGTACTTGGATGGGAGACCGCCTGGGAATACCAGGTGCCGTAAGCTTTTTGTCCCGGCAGGGGGTGCTGTTTCCCCGTCCAACTTTGTCAGGAAATCACAACACAAACTCTTTTTGCAGGGGCTTCATTAAAACTCACTATCTATCTAAATGAATGAATGAATGAATGAATGAACCCACAAGTACAGCTTCATGGCAAGGTGCACTTCCTCCATGCTGCAGCTTTATAAGCCCTATTTGCAACAGTGTCTCTCGCTTACGGCCATACCACCCTGAGAACGCCCGATCTCGTCTGATCTCGGAAGCTATGCAGGGTCGGGCCTGGTTAGTACTTGGTTGGGAGACCGCCTGGGAATACCAGGTGCCGTAAGCTTTTTGTCCCGGCAGGGGGTGCTGTTTCCCCGTCCAACTTTGTCAGGAAATCACAACACAAACTCTTTTTTGCAGGGGCTTCATTTAAACTCACTATATATCTAAATGAATGAATGAATGAATGAATCCACAAGTACAGCTTCATGGCAAGGTGCACTTCCTCCATGCTGCAGCTTTATAAGGCCTGTTTGCAACAGTGTCTCTCGCCACGGCCATACCACCCTTGAGAACGCCCGATCTCGCTCTGATCTCGGAAGCTAAGCAGGGTCGGGCCTGGTTAGTACTTGGATGGGAGACCGCCTGGGAATACAAGGTGCCGTAAGCTTTTTGTCCCGCAGGGGTGCTGTTTCCGTCCAACTTTGTCAGGAAATCACAACACAAACTCTTTTTTTGCAGGAGCTTCATTTAAACTCACTATATATCTAAATGAATGAATGAATGAATGAATGAACCCACAAGTACAGCTTCATGGCAAGGTGCACTTCCTCCATGCTGCAGCTTTATAAGCCCTATTTGCAACAGTGTCACTCGCCACGGCCATACCACCCTGAGAACGCCCGATCTCGTCTGATCTCGGAAGCTATGCAGGGTCGGGCCTGGTTAGTACTTGGTTGGGAGACCGCCTGGGAATACCAGGTGCCGTAAGCTTTTTGTCCCGGCAGGGGGTGCTGTTTCCCCGTCCAACTTTGTCAGGAAATCACAACACAAACTCTTTTTTGCAGGGGCTTCATTTAAACTCACTATATATCTAAATGAATGAATGAATGAATGAATCCACAAGTACAGCTTCATGGCAAGGTGCACTTCCTCCATGCTGCAGCTTTATAAGGCCTGTTTGCAACAGTGTCTCTCGCTTACGGCCATACCACCCTGAGAACGCCCGATCTCGTCTGATCTCGGAAGCTAAGCAGGGTCGGGCCTGGTTAGTACTTGGATGGGAGACCGCCTGGGAATACCAGGTGCCGTAAGCTTTTTTTTCCCAGCAGGGGTGCTGTTTCCGTCCAACTTTGTCAGGAAATCACAACACAAACTCTTTTTGCAGGGCTTCATTTAAACTCACTATATATCTAAATGAATGAATGAATGAATGAATGAACACACAAGTACAGCTTCATGGCAAGGTGCACTTCCTCCATGCTGCAGCTTTATAAGCCCTATTTGCAACAGTGTCTCTCGCTTACGGCCATACCACCCTGAGAACGCCCGATCTCGTCTGATCTCGGAAGCTATGCAGGGTCGGGCCTGGTTAGTACTTGGTTGGGAGACCGCCTGGGAATACCAGGTGCCGAAGCTTTTTTGTCCCGCAGGGGTGCTGTTTCCGCGTCCAACTTTGTCAGGAAATCACAACACAAACTCTTTTTTGCAGGGGCTTCATTTAAACTCACTATATATCTAAATGAATGAATGAATGAATGAATGAATGAATGAATGAATGAACCCACAAGTACAGCTTCATGGCAAGTTACACTTCAACCATGCTGCAGCTTTATAAGGCCTTTTTGCAACAGTGTCTCTTGCTTACGGCCATACCACCCTGAGAACGCCCGATCTCGTCTGATCTCGGAAGCTAAGCAGGGTCGGGCCTGGTTAGTACTTGGATGGGAGACCGCCTGGGAATACCAGGTGCCGTAAGCTTTTTGTCCCGGCAGGGGGTGCTGTTTCCCCGTCCAACTTTGTCAGGAATTCACAACACAAACTCTTTTTTGCAGGGGCTTCATTTAAACTCACTATATATCTAAATGAATGAATGAATGAATGAATGAATGAATGAATCCACAAGTACAGCTTCATGGCAAGGCTCACTTCCTCCATGCTGCAGCTTTATAAGGCCTGTTTGCAACAGTGTCTCTCGCTTACGGCCATACCACCCTGAGAACGCCCGATCTCGTCTGATCTCGGAAGCTAAGCAGGGTCGGGCCTGGTTAGTACTTGGATGGGAGACCGCCTGGGATTCCCAGGTGCCGTAAGCTTTTTGTCCCAGCAGGGGGTGCATTTTCCCCGTCCAACTTTGTCAGGAAATCACAACACAAACTCTTTTTTGCAGGGGCTTCATTTAAACTCACTATATATCTAAATGAATGAATGAATGAATGAATGAACCCACAAGTACAGCTTCATGGCAAGGTGCACTTCCTCCATGCTGCAGCTTTATAAGCCCTATTTGCAACAGTGTCTCTCGCCACGGCCATACCACCTTGAGAACGCCCGATCTCGCCTGATCTCGGAGGCTATGAAGGGTCGGGCCTGGTTAGTACTTGGTTGGGAGACCGCCTGGGGAATACCAGGTGCCAGAAGTTTTTGTCCGGCAGGGGGTGCTGTTTCCGTCCAACTTTGTCAGGAAATCACAACACAAACTCTTTTTTGCAGGGGCCATTTAAACTCACTATATATCTAAATGAATGAATGAATGAATGAATGAATGAATGAATGAACCCACAAGTACAGCTTCATGGCAAGGTACACTTCAACCATGCTGCAGCTTTTATAAGGCCTGTTTGCAACAGTGTCTCTTGCTTACGGCCATACCACCCTGAGAACGCCTGATCTCGCCTGATCTCGGAAGCTAAGCAGGGTCGGGCCTGGTTAGTACTTGGATGGGAGACCGCCTGGGAATACCAGGTGCCGTAAGCTTTTTGTCCTCGGCAGGGGTGCTGTTTCCGTCCAACTTTGTCAGGAATTCACAACACAAACTCTTTTTGCAGGGCTTCATTTAAACTCACTATATATCTAAATGAATGAATGAATGAATGAATGAATGAATCCACAAGTACAGCTTCATGGCAAGGTGCACTTCCTCCATGCTGCAGCTTTAGAAGGCCTGTTTGCAACAGTGTCTCTCGCCACGGCCATACCACCCTGAGAACGATCTCGCCTGATCTCGGAAGCTAAGCAGGGTCGGGCCTGGTTAGTACTTGATGGGAGACCGCCTGGGAATACCAGGTGCCGTTAGCTTTTTGTCCCGGCAGGGGTGCTGTTTCGTCCAACTTTGTCAGGAAATCACAACACAAACTTTTTTGCAGGGGCTTCATTTAAACTCCCTATATATCTAAATGAATGAATGAATGAACCCACAAGTACAGCTTCATGGCAAGGTGCACTTCCTCCATGCTGCAGCTTTATAAGGCCTGTTTGCAACAGTGTCTCTCGCCACGCCATACCACCCTGAGAACGCCCGATCACGCCTGATCTCGGAAGCTAAGCAGGGTCGGGCCTGGTTAGTACTTGGATGGAGACCGCCTGGGAAATACCAGGTGCCGTAAGCTTTTGTCCCGGCAGGGGTGCTGTTTCCCGTCCAACTTTGTCAGGAAATCACAACACAAACTCTTTTTTGCAGGGGCTTCATTTAAACTCACTATATATCTAAATGAATGAATGAATGAGTGAATGAATCCACAAGCACAGCTTCATGGCAAGGTGCACTTCCTCCATGCTGCAGCTTTATAAGGCCTGTTTGCAAAAGTGTCTCTCACACGGCCATACCACCCTGAGAACGCCCGATCTCGCCTGATCTCGAAGCTAAGTAGGGTCGGGCCTGTTTAGTACTTGGATGGGGAGACCGCCTGGGAATACCAGGTGCCGTAAGCTTTTTTGTCCCGGCAGGGGGTGCTGTTTCCGTCCAACTTTGTCAGGAAATCACAACACAAACTCTTTTTTTGCAGGGGCTTCATTTAAACTCACTATCTATCTAAATTAATGAATGAATGAATGAATGAATGAATGATTGAACCCACAAGTACAGCTTCATGGCAAGGTGCACTTCTCCATGCTGCAGCTTTATAAGGCCTGTTTGCAACAGTGTCTCTCGCCACGGCCATACCACCCTGAGAACGCCCGATCTCGCCTGATCTCGGAAGCTAAGCAGGGTCGGGCCTGGTTAGTACTTGGATGGGAGACCGCCTGGGAATACCAGGTGCCAGAAGCATTTTGTCCGGGGCAGGGGTGCTGTTTCCCGTCCAACTTTGTCAGGAAATCACAACACAAACTCTTTTGCAGGGGCTTCATTAAACTAACTATCTATCTAAATGAATGAATGAATGAATGAATTAACCCACAAGTACAGCTTCATGGCAAGGTGCACTTCCTCCATGCTGCAGGTTTATAAGGCCTGTTTGCAACAGTGTCTTTCGCTACGGCCATACCACCCTGAGAACGCCCGATCTCGCCTGATCTCGGAAGCTAAGCAGGGTCGGGCCTGGTTAGTACTTGATGGGAGACCGCCTGGGAATACCAGGTGCCGTAGAAGCTTTTTGTCCCGCAAGGGTGCTTTTTCCCATTCCGTCCAACTTTGTCAGGAAATCACAACACAAACTCTTTTTTTTTGCAGAGGCTTCATTTAAACTCACTATCTATATAAATGAATGAATGAATTAATGAATGAACCCACAAGTACAGCTTCATGGCAAGGTGCACTTCTCCATGCTGCAGCTTTATAAGGCCTGTTTGCAACAGTGTCTCTCGCCACGGCCATACCACCCTGAGAACGCCCGATCTCGCCTGATCTCGGAAGCTAAGCCGGGTGGGGCCTGGTTAGTACTTGGATGGGAGACCGCCTTGGGAAAACCAGGTGCCGAAGCTTTTTGTCCCGGCAGGGGTGCTGTTTCCGTCCAACTTTGTCAGGAAATCACAACACAAACCTTTTTTTTGCAGGGGCTTCATTAAAACTCACTATCTATCTAAATGAATGAATGAATGAATGAATGAATGAATCCACAAGTACAGCTTCTTGGCAAGGTGCACTTCCTCCATGCTGCAGCTTTATAAGGCCTGTTAGCAACAGTGTCTCTCGCTTACGGCCAAACCACCCTGAGAACGACCGAGCTCGTTTGATCTCGGAAGCTAAGCAGGGTCGGGCCTGGTTAGTACTTGGATGGGAGACCGCCTGGGAATACCAGGTGCCGAAAGCTTTTTGTTCCGGCAGGGGGTGCTGTTTCCCCGTCCAACTTTGTCAGGAAATCACAACACAAACTCTTTTTTGCAGGGGCTTCATTTAAACTCACTATCTATCTAAATGAATGAATGAATGAATGAATGAATGAATGATTGAACCCACAAGTACAGCTTCATGGCAAGGTGCACGTCCTCCATGCTGCAGCTTTATAAGGCCTGTTTGCAACAGTGTCTCCTCGCCACGGCCAAACCACCCTGAGAACGCCCGAGCTCGCTTTGATCTCGGAAGCTAAGCCGGGTCGGGCCTGGTTAGTACTTGATGGGAGACCGCCTTGGAAATACCAGGTGCAGAAGCTTTTTGTCCCGGCAGGGGTGCTGTTTCCGTCCAACTTTGTCAGGAAATCACAACACAAACTCTTTTTTGCAGGGCTTCAATTTAAACTCACTATATATCTAAATGAATGAATGAATGAATGAATGAACCCACAAGTCCAGCTTCATGGCAAGGTGCACTTCCTCCATGCTGCAGCTTTATAAGGCCTGTTTGCAACAGTGTCTCGCCACGGCCATACCACCCCCTGAGAACGCCCGATCTCGCCTGATCTCGGAAGCTAAGCAGGGTCGGGCCTGGTTAGTACTTGATGGGAGACCGCCTGGGAATACCAGGTGCCAAAGCTTTTTTCCCAGCAAGGGTGCTGTTTCCGTCCAACTTTGTCAGGAAATCACAACACAAACTCTTTTTGCAGGGGCTTATTTTAAACTCACTATATATCTAAATGAATAAATGAATGAATGATTGAACCCACAAGTACAGCTGCATGGCAAGGTGCACTTCCTCCATGCTGCAGCTTTATAAGGCCTGTTTGCAACAGTGTCTCTCGCTTACGGCCATACCACCCTGAGAACGCCCGATCTCGTCTGAACTCGGAAGCTAAGCAGGGTCGGGCCTGGTTAGTACTTGGATGGGAGACCGCCTGGGAATACCAGGTGCCGTAAGCTTTTTGTCCCAGCAGGGGGTGCATTTTCCCCGTCCAACTTTGTCAGGAAATCACAACACAAACTCTTTTTTGCAGGGGCTTCATTAAAACTCATTATCTATCTAAATGAATGAATGAATGAATGAATGAATCCACAAGTACAGCTTCATGGCAAGGTGCACTTCCTCCATGCTGCAGCTTTATAAGGCCTGTTTGCAACAGTGTCTCTCTCGCCACGGCCATACCACCCTCGAGAACGCCCGATCTCGCCTGATCTCGGAAGCTAAGCAGGGTCGGGCCTGGTTAGTACTTGGATGGGAGACCGCCTGGGGAATACCAGGTGCAGTAAGCATTTTGTCCCGGCAGGGGTGCTGTTTCGTCCAACTTTGTCAGGAAATCACAACACAAACTCTTTTTGCAGGGGCCATTTAAAACTCACTATCTATATAAATGAATGAATGAATTAATGAATGAACCCACAAGTACAGCTTCATGGCAAGGTGCACTTCCTCCATGCTGCAGCTTTATAAGGCCTGTTTGCAACAGTGTCTCTCGCCACGGCCATACCACCTCTGAGAACGCCCGATCTCGCCTGATCTCGAAGCTAAGCAAGGGTCGGGCCTGGTTAGTACTTGGATGGGAGACCGCCTGGGAAAACCAGGTGCCGTAAGCTTTTTGTCCCGGCAGGGGGTGCTGTTTCCCCGTCCAACTTTGTCAGGAAATCACAACACAAACCTTTTTTTTGCAGGGGCTTCATTAAAACTCACTATCTATCTAAATGAATGAATGAATGAATGAATGAATGAATGAATGAATGAATGAACCCACAAGTACAGCTTCATGGCAAGGTGCACTTCCTCCATGCTGCAGCTTTATAAGGCCTGTTTGCAATAGTGTCTCTCGCTTACGGCCATACCACCCTGAGAACGCCCGATCTCGTCTGATCTCGGAAGATAAGCAGGGTCGGGCCTGGTTAGTACTTGGATGGGAGACCGCCTAGAAATACCAGGTGCCGTAAGCTTTTTGTCCCCGCAGGGGGTGCTGTTTCCGTCCAACTTTGTCAGGAAATCACAACACAAACTTTTTTTGCAGGGGCTTCATTTAAACTCACTATCTATCTAAATGAATGAATGAATGAATGAATGAATGAATGATTGAACCCACAAGTACAGCTTCATGGCAAGGTGCACTTCCTCCATGCTGCAGCTTTATAAGGCCTGTTTGCAACAGTGTCTCTCGCCACGCCATACCACTCCTGAGAACGCCCGATCTCGCCTGATCTCGGAAGCTAAGCAGGGTCGGGCCTGGTTAGTACTTGGATGGGAGACCGCTTGGGAAAACCAGGTGCCGTAAGCTTTTTGTCCCGGCAGGTGGTGTTTCCCGTCCAACTTTGTCAGGAAATCACAACACAAACTCTTTTTTGCAGGGGCTTCATTTAAACTCACTATCTATCTAAATGAATGAATGAATGAATGAATGAATGAATGAATGAACCCACAAGTACAGCTTCATGGCAAGGTGCACTTCCTCCATGCTGCAGCTTTATAAGGCCTGTTTGCAATAGTGTCTCTCGCTTACGGCCATACCACCCTGAGAACGCCCGATCTCGCCTGATCTCGGAAGATAAGCAGGGTCGGGCCTGGTTAGTACTTGATGGGAGACCGCCTGGGAATACCAGGTGTCAGAAGCTTTTTGTCCCGGCAGGGGGTGCTGTTTCCCGCCCAACTTTGTCAGGAAATCACAACACAAACTCTTTTTGCAGGGGCTTCATTTAAACTCACTATCTATCTAAATGAATGAATGAATGAATGAATGAATGAATGATTGAACCCACAAGTACAGCTTCATGGCAAGGTGCACTTCCTCCATGCTGCAGCTTTATAAGGCCTGTTAGCAACAGTGTCTCTCGCCACGGCCAAACCACCTTGAGAACGACCGAGCTCGCTTTGATCTCGGAAGCTAAGCAGGGTCGGGCCTGGTTAGTACTTGGATGGGAGACCGCCTTGGGGAATACCAGGTGCCGTAAGCTTTTTTGTCCCGCAGGGGTGCTGTTTCCCGTCCAACTTTGTCAGGAAATCACAACACAAACTCTTTTTTGCAGGGGCTTCATTTAAACTCACTATCTATCTAAATGAATGAATGAATGAATGAATGAATGAATGATTGAACCCACAAGTACAGCTTCATGGCAAGGTGCACTTCCTCCATGCTGCAGCTTTATAAGGCCTGTTTGCAACAGTGTCTCGCCACGGCCAAACCACCCTGAGAACGCCCGAGCTCGTTTGATCTCGGAAGCTAAGCCGGGTCGGGCCTGGTTAGTACTTGGATGGGAGACCGCCTGGGAATACCAGGTGCAGTAAGCTTTTTGTCCCGGCAGGGGGTGCTGTTTCCCCGTCCAACTTTGTCAGGAAATCACAACACAAACTCTTTTGCAGGGGCTTCATTTAAACTCACTATATATCTAAATGAATGAATGAATGAATGAATGAACCCACAAGTCCAGCTTCATGGCAAGGTGCACTTCCTCCATGCTGCAGCTTTATAAGGCCTGTTTGCAACAGTGTCTCGCCACGGCCATACCACCCTGAGAACGCCCGATCTCGCCTGATCTCGGAAGCTAAGCAGGGTCGGGCCTGGTTAGTACTTGGATGGGAGACCGCCTTGGGAAATACCAGGTGCCGAAAGCTTTTTGTCCCAGCAGGGGGTGCTGTTTCCCCGTCCAACTTTGTCAGGAAATCACAACACAAACTCTTTTTTGCAGGGGCTTCATTTAAACTCACTATATATCTAAATGAATGAATGAATGAATGAATGAATGAACCCACAAGTACAGCTTCATGGCAAGGTGCACTTCCTCCATGCTGCAGCTTTATAAGGCCTGTTTGCAACAGTGTCTCTCGCCACGGCCATACCACCCTGAGAACGCCCGATCTCGCCTCTGATCTCGGAAGCTAAGCAGGGTCGGGCCTGGTTAGTACTTGGATGGGAGACCGCCTGGGAATACCAGGTGCCGTAAGCTTTTTGTCCGGGCAGGGGTGCTGTTTCCGCCCAACTTTGTCAGGAAATCACAACACAAACTCTTTTTTGCATCCAGGGCTTCATTTAAACTCACTATCTATCTAAAATGAATGAATGAATGAATGAATGACTGAACCCACAAGTACAGCTTCATGGCAAGGTGCACTTCCTCCATGCTGCAGCTTTATAAGGCCTGTTTGCAACAGTGTCTCTAGCTTACGGCCATACCACCCTGAGAACGCCCGATCTCGTCTGATCTCGGAAGCTAAGCAGGGTCGGGCCTGGTTAGTACTTGGATGGGAGACCGCCTGGGAATACCAGGTGCCGTAAGCTTTTTGTCCCGGCAGGGGGTGCTGTTTCCTTTTGTCAGGTCCAACTTTGTCAGGAAATCACAACACAAACTCTTTTTTGCAGGGGCTTCATTTAAACTCACTATCTATCTAAATGAATGAATGAATGAATGAATGAATGAATCCACAAGTACAGCTTCATGGCAAGGTGCACTTCCTCCATGCTGCAGCTTTATAAGGCCTGTTTGCAACAGTGTCTCTCGCCACGGCCATACCACCCTGAGAACGCCCGATCTCGCCTGATCTCGGAAGCTAAGCAGGGTCGGGCCTGTTTAGTACTTGGATGGGAGACCGCCTGGGAATACCAGGTGTCAGAAGCTTTTTTGTCCCGGCAGGGGTGCTGTTTCCCGTCCAACTTTGTCAGGAAATCACAACACAAACTCTTTTTTGCAGGGCTTCATTTAAACTCACTATATCTAAATGAATGAATGAATGAATGAATGAATGAATGAATCCACAAGCACAGCTTCATGGCAAGGTGCACTTCCTCCATGCTGCAGCTTTATAAGGCCTGTTTGCAACGGTGTCTCTCGCACTTACGGCCATACCACCCTGAGAACGCCCGATCTCGCCTGATCTCGGAAGCTAAGCAGGGTCGGGCCTGGTTAGTACTTGGATGGGAGACCGCCTGGGAAATACCAGGTGCCGTAAGCTTTTTGTCCCAGCAGGGGGTGCTGTTTCCGTCCAACTTTGTCAGGAAATCACAACACAAACTCTTTTTGCAGGGGCTTCATTTAAACTCACTATCTATCTAAATGAATGAATGAATGAATGAATGAATGAACCCACAAGTACAGCTTCATGGCAAAGTGCACTTCCTCCATGCTGCAGCTTTATAAGGCCTGTTTGCAACAGTGTCTCTCGCTTACGGCCATACCACCCTGAGAACGCCCGATCTCGTCTGATCTCGGAAGCTAAGCAGGGTCGGGCCTGGTTAGTACTTGGATGGGAGACCGCCTGGGAATACCAGGTGCCGAAAGCTTTTTTTCCCAGCAAAGGGTGCTGTTTCCCCGTCCAACTTTGTCAGGAAATCACAACACAAACTCTTTTTTGCAGGGGCTTCATTTAAACTCACTATATATCTAAATGAATAAATGAATGAATGATTGAACCCACAAGTACAGCTGCATGGCAAGGTGCACTTCCTCCATGCTGCAGCTTTATAAGGCCTGTTTGCAACAGTGTCTCTCGCTTACGGCCATACCACCCTGAGAACGCCCGATCTCGTCTGAACTCGGAAGCTAAGCAGGGTCGGGCCTGGTTAGTACTTGGATGGGAGACCGCCTGGGAATACCAGGTGCCGTAAGCTTTTTGTCCCAGCAGGGGGTGCTGTTTCCCCGTCCAACTTTGTCAGGAAATCACAACACAAACTCTTTTTGCAGGGCTTCATTTAAAACTCATTATCTATCTAAATGAATGAATGAATGAATGAATGAATGAATGAACCCACAAGTACAGCTTCATGGCAAGGTGCACTTCCTCCATGCTGCAGCTTTATAAGGCCTGTTTGCAACAGTGTCTCTCGCCACGGCCATACCACCCTGAGAACGCCCGATCTCGTCTGATCTCGGAAGCTAAGCAGGGTCGGGCCTGGTTAGTACTTGGATGGGAGACCGCCTGGGAATACCAGGTGCCGTAAGCTTTTTGTCCCGGCAGGGGGTGCTGTTTCCCCGTCCAACTTTGTCAGGAAATCACAACACAAACTCTTTTTTGCAGGGGCTTCATTTAAACTCACTATATATCTAAATGAATGAATGAATGAATGAATGAATGAATACACAAGTACAGCTTCATGGCAAGGTGCACTTCCTCCATGCTGCAGCTTTATAAGGCCTGTTTGCAACAGGGTGTCTCTAAATGAATGAATGAATGAATGAATGAATGAATCCACGGCCATACCACCCTGAGAACGCCCGATCTCGTCTGATCTCGGAAGCTAAGCAGGGTCGGGCCTGGTTAGTACTTGGATGGGAGACCGCCTGGGAATACCAGGTGCCGTAAGCTTTTTGTCCCGGCAGGGGGTGCTGTTTCCCCGTCCAACTTTGTCAGGAAATCACAACACAAACTCTTTTTTGCAGGGGCTTCATTTAAACTCACTATCTATCTAAATGAATGAATGAATGAATGAATGAATGAACCCACAAGTACAGCTTCATGGCAAGGTGCACTTCCTCCATGCTGCAGCTTTATAAGGCCTGTTTGCAACAGTGTCTCTCGCCTACGGCCATACCACCCTGAGAACGCCCGATCTCGTCTGATCTCGGAAGCTAAACAGGGTCGGGCTTGGTTAGTACTTAAATGATGGGAGACCGCTTCTGGGGAATCCACCAGGTGCCGCAAAGTTTTTGTCCCTGGCAGGGGTGCTGTTTCCCGTCCAACTTTGTCAGGAAATCACAACACAAACTCCAACTTTGTCAGGAAATTTTTGCAGGGGCTTCATTTAAACTCACTATATATCTAAATGAATGAATGAATGAATGAATGAATGAATCCACAAGTACAGCTTCATGGCAAGGTGCACTTCCTCCATGCTGCAGCTTTATAAGGCCTGTTTGCAACAGCGTCTCTTGCTTACGGCCATACCACCCTGAGAACGCCCAATCTCGTCTGATCTCGGAAGCTAAGCAGGGTCGGGCTTGGTTAGTACTTGGATGGGAGACCGCCTGGGAATACCAGGTGCCGTAAGCTTTTTGTCCCGGCAGGGGGTGCTGTTTCCCCGTCCAACTTTGTCAGGAAATCACAACACAAACTCTTTTTTGCAGGGGCTTCATTTAAACTCACTATATATCTAAATGAATGAATGAATGAATGAATGAATGAATCCACAAGTACAGCTTCATGGCAAGGTGCACTTCCTCCATGCTGCAGCTTTATAAGGCCTGTTTGCCACAGCGTCTCTCGCTTACGGCCATACCACCCTGAGAACGCCCGATCTCGTCTGATCTCGGAAGCTAAGCAGGGTCGGGCCTGTTTAGTACTTGGATGGGAGACCGCCTGGGAATACCAGGTGCCGTAAGCTTTTTGTCCCGGCAGGGGGTGCTGTTTCCCCGTCCAACTTTGTCAGGAAATCGCAACACAAACTCTTTTTTGCAGGGGCTTCATTTAAACTCACTATATATCTAAATGAATGAATGAATGAATGAATGATTGAATCCACAAGTACAGCTTCATGGCAAGGTGCACTTCCTCCATGCTGCAGCTTTATAAGGCCTGTTTGCAACAGCGTCTCTCGCTTACGGCCATACCACCCTGAGAACGCCCGATCTCGTCTGATCTCGGAAGCTAAGCAGGGTCGGGCCTGCTTAGTACTTGGATGGGAGACCGCCTGGGAATACCAGGTGCCGTAAGCTTTTTGTCCCAGCATGGGGTGCATTTTCCCCGTCCAACTTTGTCAGGAAATCACAACACAAACTCTTTTTTGCAGGGGCTTCATTTAAACTCACTATATATCTAAATGAATGAATGAATGAATGAATGAATCCACAAGTACAGCTTCATGGCAAGGTGCACTTCCTGCATGCTGCAGCTTTATAAGGCCTGTTTGCAACAGTGTCTCTCGCTTACGGCCATACCACCCTGAGAACGCCCGATCTCGTCTGATCTCGGAAGCTAAGCAGGGTCGGGCCTGGTTAGTACTTGGATGGGAGACCGCCTGGGAACACCAGGTGCCGAAAGCTTTTTGTCCCGGCAGGGGGTGCTGTTTCCCCGTCCAACTTTGTCAGGAAATCACAACACAAACTCTTTTTTGCAGGGGCTTCATTTAAACTCACTATATATCTAAATGAATGAATGAATGAATGAATGAATGAATGAACCCACAAGTACAGCTTCATGGCAAGGTGCACTTCCTCCATGTTGCAGCTTTATAAGGCCTGTTTGCAACAGTGTCTCTCGCTTACGGCCATACCACCCTGAGAACGCCCGATCTCGTCTGATCTCGGAAGCTAAGCAGGGTCGGGCCTGGTTAGTACTTGGATGGGAGACAGCCTGGGAATACCAGGTGCCGTAAGCTTTTTGTCTGGGCAGGGGGTGCTGTTTCCCCGTCCAACTTTGTCAGGAAATCACAACACAAACTCTTTTTTGCAGGGGCTTCATTTAAACTCACTATATATCTAAATGAATGAATGAATGAATGAATGAATGAACCCACAAGTACAGCTTCATGGCAAGGTGCACTTCCTCCATGCTGCAGCTTTATAAGGCCTGTTTGCAACAGTGTCTCTCGCTTACGGCCATACCACCCTGAGAACGCCCGATCTCGTCTGATCTCGGAAGCTAAGCAGGGTCGGGCCTGGTTAGTACTTGGATGGGAGACCGCCTGGGAATACCAGGTGCCGTAAGCTTTTTGTCCCGGCAGGGGGTGCTGTTTCCCCGTCCAACTTTGTCAGGAAATCACAACACAAACTCTTTTTTGCAGGGGCTTCATTTAAACTCACTATATATCTAAATGAATGAATGAATGAATGAATGAACCCACAAGTACAGCTTCATGGCAAGGTGCACTTCCTCCATGCTGCAGCTTTATAAGGCCTGTTTGCAACAGTGTCTCTCGCTTACGGCCATACCACCCTGAGAACGCCCGATCTCGTCTGATCTCGGAAGCTAAGCAGGGTCGGGCCTGGTTAGTACTTGGATGGGAGACCGCCTGGGAATACCAGGTGCCGTAAGCTTTTTGTCCCGGCAGGGGGTGCTGTTTGCGAGGATGATTCTGATAATGATTCTGATAATTGCGAGGAAAATTCTGTGTTGCTGCTCTGGAAATACAAAAGGCCGAAAATTAGTATAATAGGTGACCTTTAAGTCGTTGTCGCACCTGATTTTACTCAACATCACAAAATGCCCACTGCTTCACCTTGATGAATGTGTGAATTGTTCAGAGCTGTTGGAGCTATTTGACATTTCTGTTATATTTGTAATTTAATTTTTTTTGGCTTGATTAAGATAACTTATTTTGATTATAATACTTAAAATGATTTGAGTTCATGTAAATGCTTAATAATTATTTTATTTTGAAGGTATTTTATGGTTCTGGAACACTAGCTGGTCTTTATATGTATAGGTCTGCGAAGCATAGGGGGCAGCACTGTGATGAGGGTTGCAGTTTTTACCAGGGAGAGAGAGGCGGCAGCAGCCAGTGTTTTGTTCGTTTGCTTGAAATGGAAGAATAAATCAACCAAAACCTTCAATTCTTCACCTGGACAATGGACTCTGCTGTATCCCTGCGTAAATTCACTCCCTCGGTGCCCGAGTGGCCGTTTGATTTGATTTTGATGAATTGCATTTTGCTTGTTCAGTTTGGATATCAAGGACAAAATCAAAGAAAAGGACAAATGGCCACTACAATAGCAATAGCACAGCCTACTTGATGTCCTATTGTTAGTGGTGGTAGATAGTGGTAGAGTCTCCGTCCTAAGACTGGTAGGTTGTGGGTTCGATCCCCAGCCAGGTCATACCAATGACTTTAAAATGGCCATTGCCTCAATTTTGGGGGTTGGAAGTGGGTGTCTCAATCACCCAATGATTCCCGCTCCCTCAGGGCATGATGCGTCAAATATGGAGGACACATTTCGCATGGAAAGGGGAGTGGGGTCGGGGATAGGGTTGCTGGAAAGTTCTGTTCGATACTTCTAGTCTTCGAGGTCTCGGTTGGCGCGGTCTTGACTACAGCACAAGCTAAAATAATGCATCTAAGTCAGATAAAATAAATAAACAAGAGAACATGTTTATTAACATTGAAGGTTTTTCATTTTGCAAAGCACATTCGAACAAACCGTCAAGGTGAAACAAAAAGATTGAGAATTCAGCAACACAATAAGCATTCAGCATGCTGCATCAACACAGACTCACTTTCACTGCATGTGTCCACTAATTTTTTTTGCATTTCTGTTTCATTTGTTGACTGACATTTTATTGAGTGTATTAGGAGAAATGGTGACGAGCTTCTGTCTTGCTACTCATTACATGCACATCTCGACGCTGGTCTGATCTTCATTTCAATGTTCTTGAGGGAATATTTCAAACCTCTAAATGCTGGCCAGACTATATGGGTATATTCATGGACAATGGCGCCATGAGGTGCATGCATGCCGTTGGGGTTCACAAAGTGGCAATTATTGTACCAGAACCCTCCAAGGTAATGCTGAGCACAGTTTTCATCCGAGTTATCATGGTCTTTGTCAAAGGTTGTGAACTTCATGTTGTTGTGATTTGTGAAACTGTCCCCTAGAAATGAGAGAAACAGGTGTTAGTTGACTCAAAAAATTCCAATGTCTGTGATGCAGCCTGGGCCACTAGGAATTATGTACCATTAATAGGAATCTGCACTCTTTCATCTTTATGGCTACATAAATAAATACTATAACTAGGGCTGGGAAAGTTAACGCGTTATTATCTCGTTAACTCATTTATGTATATACGCCGACAATTATTTTATCGCGCACTAACTCGCGCACTAACGCATGTTGCTCACGTGCTGTAGGAGCCGTGACTGAGTTTCTAATGTTTATATTTGTGAGCGCACTTCTTTGACACCTGGGTAGGGGTTGTGTGTGTCACTGTGGGGTGTAGCCACAAAGCTATTTAATGACATTCACCTGTGCGCCTCGGATGGCTTGGTGTTGTGGGGTGAGCGTCGGAGGTCATTGTGATAAAGAATAAAGATAATAAAAAAGAACCTCGAAGCAAGACTGGAATTATTTTTGCATGCGCGTCAACAATTACTCCTTCGTTTAGCCCACTGCAGCTTATTTATTTATCGATTGCCAATTAGCCACAATACGTGCTTTTATTTTGTAAAAGTGTGTTGCTGGCTGCTGCGGAACCAGAAAAGAAAAGACTTTGTTCATATGGTAGAACATTAAAATAAAAGTGCACTACACACTTCTTTTAAATTCATTATTGGATTTTGCGTATACAGTGTGATTAATCTCGATTAATCAGGGAAATCATGCTATTCATTACGATTAAAACTTTTAATCATTTCCCAGCCCTAACTATAACACAATAGATATATGTGTATACAGCATATTATAAATATAAAGTAATTGCAACCTGAATCACACAGATCCAATCTGTCATTCACCTGGAATTTTAAAGTTAAACTTCTAAAAGAATGATCTTTTTGTGAACCACACCTGCCGTTCCACTTGTATACGTGCCCAGGCGAAGTTCATAACCTGAGTTCTCATGATCAATGGAGAAGCTTGAGTATGAGGCGTAGGCCTTAACTCCATCCCAGTCCTCCATGTCAACTCGAAGTTCATTCTTCTTTCTTGAAGTCAGCAGGAAGATGTTTTCTAGTCCTATAAAGGCAAACAAACATCTCTTTGTTTTCAGCAAAGCATCAGAATTTCAGGGTAACACATGCCTGCCTCACCTTCTGTACCGATGTACATTATCTTTTGTTGTTTGGTCTGCCTCCATAAGGATGGAAAACAACACTAGTCATTTGTCACGGACTCACCTAGCCAATATTCACCAGCCACATTCCCAAATCCACCTTTATAGTGTTTCCAGGGCCTAAGGAAACTCTCTGCCCCGTCCATCCGTCTCTGAAACACCTGAAAGAGAATCAGCATTTTTTACTATCTCTAAATTAGCGAGACTCACACAACTGCAGGAATCATTCAGCTAAACACAACTTGAGTTATAGTACTGCCATAAAGGACAAGTGTGTAATATACATAAACTCACAGTCCTGGTGCTACTTTGATACAGTAGATCACCACATTTTATTGAAGAGACCTAAAACCCTGGTGGCCTCTCTGGTGCTGTTCTGAGATGGTTTTATTCCCATCTGACAGACCGTGATTTATTTTTCAGTTTGGATCCATGTTTCTCCAGAAAACAGAATCAAGTGTGAGGTGCCCCAAGGGTCAATTTAAGGTCTACTACTTTTTAATCTTGAGACGCTTCCCCTTTGGGGAAGTCATCAGGAGATACGGCGTCAGCTTTCGCAGTTATGCTGATGATACACAGTTTTACATTGCCATGTCTTCCACTGACACAGGGCCTATTGTAGGAAAGCTCTGTTAATAAACCTATATTCAGTAAATGAAGTGTTGTATGGTTACCAGCCCTTTAAGAGGAGCAATGTTCTCTTTTCCTATTTTTCTACTGTACGTGAATCTGCCATCAGTGAACCAGTCGTCCGACGATCTTCGATAGAGTGGTGTGCGATTCTTCCCGACCGATTAGAGAATGTGTGTAGGTGACGAAAGTGAGTAGAGGCTGATCACATTGTAGTTAAGATTAGTGCAGTTAAGATTAGTAGGTTCCTATTTTGCCTCTTAAGATTTCTTTGCCATTAGTTTATTAGTTTAGTTAGCTAAATTGTTCACATGTACTTCACAGCTAAGCTAGCAGCATGCTCTGCAGTTACATTGTGTCAACTGAGTGATTGATGCACGATTGATGCAGTCATTACCCCTTTATGCTAGCTAACTACGATGTTTATTGCTCGATGATTGCTGTGTCGACTCCTATGGCACTTAATATGTGATTCTGTCATGTGTGTTGTGACTCATGTAGCTATATATATATATATATATATATATATATATATATATATATATATATATATATATATATATATATATATATATATATATATATATATATATATATATATATATATATATATGTATATATATATATATATATATATATATATATATATATATATATATATATATATATATATATATATATATATATATATATATATATATATATATATATATATATATATATATGTATGTATATATATATATATGTATATATATATATATATATATATATGTATGTATATATATATATATATATATATATATATATATATATATATGTATATATATATATATATATGTATATATATATATATATATATATATATATGTATATATATATATATATATATATATATATATATATATATATATATATATATATATATATATATATATATATATATATATATATATATATATATATATATATATATATATATATATATATATATATATATATATATATATATATATATATATATATATATATATATATATATATATATATATATATATATATATATATATATATATATATATATATATATATATATATATATATATATATATATATATATATATATATATATATATATATATATATATATATATATATATATATATATATATATATATATAAATATATATATATATATATATATTTTTTTTGGAACTGCGCTCCCCTTAAATGTATCTCAAAGTCCAATGTATTAATCACTGTAAGGAACTGGAATGGATGTTTGCCACACCCACCAAGAAAAACTGGATAAAGTTGACAAAGTCATAAATTAAGGCAGATTTTACACACTGGACCTTAAAGGTAACATTCTCAAGAGTTATTGAACAAGTTCAAAACAGCTGTTGAGGTATTACACTCAGAGAGTGTTGAACCTCCGAGCTGGTCATTGTCTTTTGGGCTTCATACATTAAAGGGCACCTATGATGCTTTTCCACTTTTCTGAGCTTTAAAAACTATTACAATGTTGAACCCTATCGTCAAACGATCGAAAATCGTCAAATAATGAGGTTCATTACAACAACAACTTTGCATGCGTCTTCCTTTTATTGACAGGTCGAACAATGAATGTATAATAATGAACCCAACATATAATAATGGGGGTAAACGATACGGACAACGACGATAATAGACACAAAGTTAAGGACCCGACAAAGGCGGGGATTGAACCTACGACCCAGGGAGGAAAAAAAAAGATATGAAGTGCACCACGCTCCCTGCTATTCCACCAGCTGCCTTGTGAGCGGTGGCGCAGCAGCCCAAAATAGGACGACGTCGCCAGTCGCACGGGCAGTAATCGCCCAGATCAACTTGCTGCCCACTTATAAGTTGTTTCCTGAGCTTATTCAGAACTTATTATGAGCAATTTGACTTTCTTAACAAAGAGCGAACCCTTAAGCTTCACACCTACCCTAAAACACCAGTAAAACACATTGTGTACGTCGCCGTAGCTTCACTTTGAGGCATGACTGTCACTATCTGTGCCCACCTCGCCCCGCCCCCATTTTAAATGCCTCAAAACCAGCAATAGACTTTGTCCTGTTTTTTTTTAATTGAGGTGTGTGTGTGTGTGTGTGTGTGTGTGTGTGTGTGTGTGTGTGTGTGTGTGTGTGGGGCATCATCATCCTTCATGCCAGAGAAATATCAGCTGTTTTCTACATTGACTGATGTGCTTTTGAAACTTTGATCTTGTCTTCATGGTGTTGACTTTCTAAATGTCTGTGGTGAATACATGGAGATCTTGACAGAAGAGAAATCTACTAACAAGCAGAGACTTTATCTGGATTGTCTTGTTGCTTTATTGCTTCAATTCAACACTTGATCATTGACTTGAGATTGTTGTGCAATATAGACTGATGGCATATTTCATGACTTATTGATTGACTATTGTCACATTGAGCCAACAAGCAGAATTAAAAGACAAAATTCTCTCACAATATTTACATGCATTCATCTGATTGTTGACAAACGCATCAACAGTCAGAAGGTTGATGAGATGGATGAGTTGTTGAAAGGTCAAAGGTCAGGGTGGAAAGGTCCAGAGTGGAAACAGACCTCAGCTGTGTTTCCACAGTAATAAAGTTGTCATGTGGACTAATGACACATTATGAATCTGTGGGATGAATGGGCTGCAGAGGAAGAGAAACAACGTGGCACAAACATCCAGCAGCCGTGGAGACAAATATCAGGTGGACAACAGTCACCAGGAGCACAAACAGGAAGTGGCGTCCAGGCCCCGCCCACCCTGTGATTGACGGCCGGAGACACTGGGCAACAAACGTGAAGACAGAAGAAGAATCAAAGGTGAGAATTCAGCTCAGAGTCTCTCTGACGACTTCAGTCACACTTTCATCAACTCAGCTGAACAACCTGGACCAACACCAAGTCCAACATGTAGCGGTTGAGTGAAGGAGGTCTGGACTCTGTGGAGGAGCTCCATGGTTCCAGAGACGCTGTAGAAGGACAGAAGACCTGCTGTGTGGTCCAGGTACACTCCCACTCTGGAGGGCCGAGGACCTGAAACAACTGTCCTGATGTTGTTGTGACGAAACTGATATCCACCTGAGTAACAATATAAACTCCAGGATTTGTCATTGAATCCAAATCCACTTTCCAGTGACCATCCTGCTCTGCTGATGTTCCTGTAGGCCACTGCTACACCAACCCACCCTCCTCTCCACTCCACCTCCCAGTAACATCGTCCAGTCAGACCTTCTCTACTCAGGACCTGCTGCCAGTCAGTGAATCTGTCTGCATGATCACAATAAGACTGAACTTCCTCCATGTTTTTCACTTTTCTGTTCTCCTCAGATAATAACAGATGTTTGAATGCTGTGTTTGGATCCAGAGTGATTTGAGGTGAACATCTGAGGAAGTCCTCTCTGCTCCTGGGTTCTGGTACCTTCAGTAGAACATCAACATTGTTCACTGTCCATGAGATGTTTGTCTGAGTCTCCATCAGAACTTGCTGTATTTCATCTCTCAGCTTGGTCACAGCTGCTGCCACATCCTCAAAGTATCTCAGAGGACGGATCTCCAGGCTGGAGGAGTCTGGAGACGGACTGAGTGCTGGCAGTGAGGAGAAGCTGTGGAGAAACTGGCTGTGGTCCAGTGTGTGTGAGATCTTCTCCAGCTCAGCGTCTCTCCTCTTCAGCTCCATCATCTCCTGCTCATGCTTCTTCTCAAGCTCTTTGACTCCACTCACTGCTGCCCCCTGTGTGGATCTGACCTGCTGCTGCACCTCAGAGCGTCTTTTCTCCAGCAGACGGATCATCTGGGTGAGGATCTTCTCGCTGTCCTTCACTGCTTTATCAGCAGAGCCGTTGATGGACTCCACCTCCTTCTGAAGCACCTTGAGGTCTTCCTCTGTGTGCTGGATCTTCTGCTGGATCTTCTGCCTGGTCTCCTCCAGCTCTCTCTGCCTCTCAGTCCTCTCTGCTGCTGCTGCCACTGTGTCGTGACCTTTATGATCATCCACACAGCATAAACCACAGATGATCTTCTGATCAGTGCGGCAGAATATCTTCATCACCTCATCATGACGAGGGCAGATGTTCTCCTGGAGCTGCTGGCTGGGTTCCACCAGCTTGTGTCTCTGTAGGGGAGCAGCATCACGATGAGGCTGGAGGTGAGAGTCACAGTAGGAGGCCCGACAGTCCAGACAGAACTTGAGGGCCTTCAGTTTCCTCCCAGTGCAGAAATCACAGGCCACATCTCCAGCTTCAGCATAGCAGTGATCAGCAGGAGGATCCTGGAGTCCAATCTTCTCCAGGGTCTCCACTAGAGCTGCAGGCCTTGGTGTGAAGGTCCTCCTACACTGAGGGCAGCTGTAGACTCTCCTCTCCACCTCTGCATCCCAGTGGTGTTGGAGACACTTCCTGCAGTAGCTGTGTCCACAGGAAGTGGTCACTGGATCCTTGAGAAGATCCAGACAGAGGGAACAAGAGAAGGTTTCTGGGTCCAGCTGAGCTGCTGCCTGAGCCATTTCACCTCTGAGAGCCACTGACTGACTGACTGCCTTACTGGCTGGGTTCCAACTTCCTCAGAAACGAAACCATTTTTGAGGGGCAGGAAACAACCAGTCAGGGCTGTGATTGGCTGCAGGGAGCACAGGGGGCAGGGATTCTAACATCCTGTCTCATTGCGAGAAGGGAAGTTTCAGCCCAACTTAGTTTCTAAACACAACTAAAGAGCTTTATGGAGCAATAAGAGCAACCAAAGTGAACAACTGCAGTGAAATCAGGTGATGATTGTAATGGAAAACTTTACTGAAAGGCCTTCAGCCTGCCTCGTGACCTCTCTGCACTTTGGAGTGTTTTTTCATATCTTGTCTAGTAGCGTTTTTGATATCTGTCTTTCTGTTAACTTTCGACTTCTTGCCCTCTGAGTTGACCTAATAATAATAACATAATTATAAACTTTATTTATATGGCACTGTTCATACAAAAACCCACAGTGCTTAACAAAAAAAAAAATAAAATAAAATATATATTTGATGATGATAATAATAATAATAATAATAATAATAATAATAATAATAACAACAATAATAATAACAACAATCATAATAGCAACGATAGGAATAAATAAAAGCTCCACTGCCCCTCCCCCCACCCCATCTGGACCCACACCTCCACACCAACGCACACAGACAAAGCGCCCACACTCGTACTCACACAGACATTAGATAAAATAGCTTGGCACTGAAGAAACGGGTGAGGAATGGCCACTATGGGTGGCCGTCCACACAGGGAGGCACCATGGTCTGCAGCGCCCCTATGGGCAGACCAGGTGTAACTCCCAGCATGGAGGGGCCCCCCATGAGGAAACACTGGCACTGAAAGTATAAAAGCGAGAATAATCATAATCAGAAATAAAATAAATAAATAAAAATAAAGTTTTGAACAGTGGCATAAAAATAGGCAACCATTATAAAAGTATAAAAATCGTTAAAGTTAATAAAAGGCATAAAGATAGTAAAAAGGCATAGAATTAGTAGAGTAACAGTAAAAGAAGTCAGTTAAAGGCCAGATTAAAAAGGTGTGTCTTGAGCCTCCTCTTAAGAATATCAACAGTCTCTGCGGCCCTGAGGCTCTCTGGCAGGCTGTTCCACCGAGTAATGGCTGAAAGCAGCCTCTCCGTGGGTTTTAGTTTTGACTCGTGGAACAGTTAACAGGCCAGTGCCAGAAGACCTCAGGTTCCGCGAGGGCTGATATGATAAAAGCAGGTCAGATAGATAAGATGGGCCAAGACCGTTAAGACATTTAAAAACTAATAAGAGAACATGGCATGGATCCTGTGGCATGTAGGCCTCTCCAGGTCTCCATCTAACCATTAGACGACCAGGTGTTGGAAAAAGCTGAAAATTGGACTCATCAGAGAGGATGACCTTACTCCAGTCCTCTATGGTCCAATCCTTATGGTCTTTTACAAACCTTAGCCTAGCTCTTCTTTGCTTCTCATTGATGAAGGGCTTTTTTCTAGCTTTACACAACTTGAGCCCTGCCTCGAGGAGCCTTTTTCCAACTGTTGCAGTGTACTTCACCCCCGCTGCCATGTGCCATTCTTTTTGTGAGTCAAAAAGAATGGCAATTTTGCAAGTTTACGGTTGCTGAGTGACATTCGAATGAGAGTCATTTTGCCCTCTGCCAGCCTGTAGCTTTGTTGTCCCCAATGTCTGCTGCTAGATCTTGTTCTGATAATAATAATATTAATAATAATAATAATAAACTTTTATTTGTACAGCGCTAAATCACAACCAATGGCGTCTCAAAGCGCTTTATACAATCAGAGAGAACCAACTGGGCCCCCGGAGCAAGCAAGATGCGACAGTGGCTGGGAAAAACTCCCCTGTGGGAAGAAACCTAGGGCAGAACCAGACTCCAGAGGGCCATCATCTGCCTATGAGTAGTTGGGGTGAAATACAAAAATAGAGGAGAGACAGAGAAAGAGAGAAAGTAGTAGAGTGAGCCAGGGTGGCAGACAGGACAGAGTGAAAAACAGATACACCAACCAGGCATTCACAAAACGGATATAAACACATAGAATGGAATTTTGATGAACTGCCGTCTTAGAAATTTTAAGGATGTAAGCAACCTGACGCTAACTGTGTCCCTCTGCCAGTGAAACCAGAATTGAATCCTTCTTTTCCTCACTCAAAACTTTTTTTTAAACTCTTTTGGCATGGTCAGTAGTTATTTTTTTGATTCCAGTTACTTTTGAGGTACTACTATCACTGTTTTTACCATCCTATTGCAAGAGGGTTATGATGACCATAGCAGGTGGTTTTTAATCTTTTCCTGGCTAAACAAGATTTTGTGCAAGTGATCACCTAATCAATACTTCATTAAGTACATTAAGTAGAGTGAGGTTTGCCTGTGTTGGAATTCAACGGACACTGGAATGGAATGGCTGTCAAACATGTAGAGATGCTGATTTGAGAGAAATTTGCAGTGGTCTCTTAATTTTTTATATATGTGTATATATATATATATATATATATACACACACATATATATATATAATCCTACAACCCTACAACACCCTGCGATGAACTGGCGACTTGTCCAGGGTGTACCCTGCCTTCGCCCTAAGACAGCTGGGATAGGCTCCAGGCGTTGGGGGGTGGAGGGCTCTGGGTGCCCGGGCCTGCCTGGGGTACCGATCCTCCCGGTGGGTGAAGGGGCTGGGTCCTGGTCATTGGGATGAGTCTGAGTCAGACTTTTTAATTTATTTATTCCTACTTTTTAATGTTTCAGAGGAGCGTCAGCACTATTGTCTTTGGAGTCCAGCAATATCAAGCTCTTCTTGTGAATACCTTGAGGGACACCATGAGGAGGGTCTTCGAAAGACACTCAAGTGGTATGGAACAGCTCCGCGAGGAGACACTGGCAACACTGGACAATTTTCAGGATCCTTTCTCCATAATGGCCACTACATACATGCAGGACAGAACCATTCAGATGCTTTTCAACCCAGTTAAACCAGAGGAGATTGTGATTTCTCAGAGAGTTTGTAGAGCTAAGAAAGTACAAACAAGGGTTCTTTCAATCAAAAACAAAAAGTTTTTACCATATACCCCTGATTAAGAGTCTTGAACAATTCTTGTCCAACTCCAGAATTTTGGATATGATCAACACCGCACCACAGAGTTGCCCCAAGGAAGGGTTTTTGTATGACATTTTCGATGGGAGTCTTTTGAAATCCCACCCACTGTTTTCAATACAACCTTCAGCTTTGCAGGTGATTTTGTATACTGATGAAATAGAGATATGCAATCTCCTGGGGTCCTGCCTTCTGTCAATAAGTTACGAATGATATATTATTATTTAGGAAACATAGACCCCAAGTTTAGGTCAAAACTTTCTGCAATCAGACTACTTGCTATAGCAAAAGATAATGATATTGACGAGTGTGGTGTTGATGTTTTATTACAAAAAAATTGAGGAAGACTTACAGTTGCTGTATAATGGTGTCAAAATCCTAACACAGAATGGTGAAATGGATTTATTTGGAGCTGTGTGGTGCAAGTGTGTGGTGACACACTTGCACAACATGAGCTTGCTGGTTTCAAGGAAGGAGTGTGTTTTGCTTACAGTAAATGTAGGCATTGTGAGTGTACCTTTGAGCAAATGCAAAGGAATTTTGACAAACAGAGTTTTACCAAAAGGACAGTGGAAAAACACATTAGACAGTGCATTAAAATTGAAAGGGCTAGTACAGATTACTTGAAATCAGCCCTCAAAACCATCTATGGGATAAACAGAAGAAGCAAGATGGTTGATTTTCCCACTTTTGACCTCATTCAGCAAATGCCACAAGATATAATGCACATCATTCTTGAGGGTGTTGCACCATTCATCATTCATTCATTCATTCATTCATCTTCTATACCCACTTATTCCTATTCAGGGTCACGGGGGTCTGCTGGAGCCTATCCCAGTTGTCTTAGGGCAAAGGCAGCTGGCAGCTGGTGTTGCACCAATGGAAATTATGTGTGTGTTAAAATACCTTGTTCTCTCTGGACACATGGAGTTCGAAATGTTCAATTCAGCCTTGCAGAGTTTTCCTTTTTCATCAATAGATGTGCGTGACAAACCCTGTCCTATCAGTGTCAGTACCTTGGCATCTAATGATAACAAACTTAAACAGTCCTCTGGGCAAATGCTGATATTGTTGAAGATCATGCTTTTTCTGTGGAACAATATGGTGAAAAATGAATATGTTCAGTTTGTTTTAGACTTGATTGAAATTGTTAAGCTACATTTTGCCCCCGCTATATCTGTGGAAAGTGCATTGAGACTGAACAAAATGATTGAACAGCATCTCAGACAGTTTAAGCAACTGTTTCCTGAGAACAATGTAATTCCTAAGCAATATTACATGCTCCATCTCCCTGCTCAAATTCTTTCTCTGGGCCCTTTGATAAGACATATGTCCATGAGATTCGAGTGAAAGCACTGTTTTTTCAAACAGTGGTCATCTAAGTTGAACTTCAAAAATGTATGTAGGTCACTGGTGAACCATAATCAGCTCTTTGAATGCTGTCAGAATTAAATGGGCGCTGAGCATCCCATTTTGCACATGAAGGAATTGGGTGCTATTTCAGAAGTGACAAATATGGAGTATATCACAGCAAAGATTAGAGACTTTTGGGGTTGATGGCACTCGAACATGCAGTCACAGTAAAATGGCTTACTCTCAATGGCAACAAGTACATCTGTGAAAAGTCTCTGATAATCACCAGTGAAAATGAGACAGTACCTGTATTTGGACTTATAAAAAACATTTATGTCATAGACAGTTTGTTATATTGTTTTGAATATCAGCTTTATGAAACTTTGGGTTTGAATAGAGATCTTTTAGCATATGAAGTTGCTGTACCTAATCTTGCCCAGGCAACAGAGTTGATAGATGCTGAAGCTAGTTGATCATACATCATATTATCCAGTCAGTTTCAAAAATAGTGTGTATGTTGTGACAAAATATAACCTTGATGATGTCATTGCACTCAAAAAATGTTTCTGACAATAATTTGGCTTAATGTACATGTAAAAAACTTTAAGACTTACTTAGTAGGAAAAAAAAAGTGTACATGTTCTGAAAATAATCTTAATAATGTTACACAATCTGGTCTTAAATAGTATATTAACAAAACAAGATCAATAAGACTTTTAGGATAGATATAAGATTCTCGTCTTGCCTAGATCAGGAGTTTTTGTGGCGCAGGTGGCAGCTTATCTTCTTGATCACAAGCGTCACCTGCCTTTCTGCATTCCCCAGCTCGCCCCGTAGCCTCTAGGTGGTGCCAATCTTGTATTTCCTAGAGGACACAGGGAGAAAGAAGAAAAACAAACAAAGGACCCTCTGGACATGTAACACGTAACACTTATCGCGAACCCTAATTCAATGCAAGTCTATGAAGGTCACAGGTCAACTTTGTCCTAGAGACATGGGGCCACTTGCTGCTTCATCAGGATCCCGAAGACACATCCGTGCCAATTTTGGGGCTTCTAGCCAGGAAGGAAAAATTTGGAGCAGACACGACAGGGTTACAGCTGAGAAGGCACTTAAGATCCTCAAAGGACTGTTGCCACTCACTAGACCAAACAAATGCTTTCTATGGACTGGTTAATTCTTCTCTCATGGCTGGCAGCTCCACTGCCCTAGTGCTGGAGATGCCCATTTGCTCATGACTGCCATTCTGAGGCTCAGCAACTTCAAAACCAGTTGGCCCATCTGCAAGAGGAACGTGTCTGATAGATCATCTCTGTACTTGTTAGCTTGAGCCCTTGTGACCGCTCAGGCTGCAAAAAGCTCAACAGATTCTTGATTGTCACAGGAGGCATCGGCTGCAACAGGGACATCCATGATGATCGGAGTTGGGCTCACCTTTCACCCGGAAATGTCATTACAGAGAAGGAAATCAGCACCGGCTATCGGCAAGTCAGGAGAACTGCAACATGGAACCATCCACTAAGTAGAGGACACTGAAGATGGATTCTGGGCAGCGGCGCAAACATGTTAACCATTCCGACTCCCAGATTTTAACACTAGAGTGGCAAGAGGGAGGCGGAGGACAAAAGGTAAGATGTTGAGACGAAACCTTTTGAAATAAAAGGTGTGAAGCAAGGGTTAACTTCATAATTTACGTCTTTAGACCGTTAGGTAGCAAGTTTTTGAACTGTTTTAATCAAGCACAGTACTTCATGTTTGTAGTGTGGACTTTGCAAAACAGAACACATTGTTCAACCAAGAGATGTCTTTAAATGCTACTGGTACAATTCATCCATGTTACAAGAGAGAATGAAGACCCGGACTGAAATGTCAGACATAGGTATTATAAAGAATGGTCGAAATTTCCAAACACAAGAATAGCAGTGCATGAATCCACATGAAAATGAAAACTGCAAGAACACTTTGGCTAAAAAAAACAAAACAAAAAAGCACAGAAAGTCAAACACAAGACACAGGAGCGACCTTCAAAACACATGAAAGCCTCATCATGCAGGTCACTGTTCACTGTGCAAATCAACTGAAATACAGGAAGAAATGGGACCTTGTTGTAACACAGTTGACTGCCACTGATGGTTTAGCAACAGTCACGGTTCAGGCAAGCTTACAATAGCCCCTCACGCACAGACAGCCCAACACTTATTATTTCAACATCCTGTTAACGTCCGGTTGTGACTGCATGGCTGTATGAAAGATGTGTGCAGTGAAAAGGGTTCGTCATGCAGTGTTATTTAGCAAGAGGTGTCAGTCTTGAAACCTAAAGATGTCTAAGCACAACTCTGAAAAAAGAAACAAGAATTTCCAAGTTACCATTAATTCTGTTCATTTTGTTGAGAGAACACACAGGATTATATGATGGGTTAGCTGAGCTCAGACTACATCAGTAACTTATTAAGCATTTCCAGCAATAGAATTACAGTTAGTGTCAGTTAGGAAGAACCTCCCTTCCACTTTAGTGTTATTGCCCTTTTGAAGATAAAGCTGCACTTTTTTTTCCCTTTTTGCTGCCTTCATATCTGACTCTTATTTATTCAAGTTACAAATGTTCATGCCTCTGTTCATTCGCGTTATTCTGACGACCTGATTATAAGTCAATTCAGTTGTTTCAGTTAAAGTTAGCTCTCCTTTGCATCAATGCTATTTGTGGCATCTTTGGTATTTAGTAGTCTCATAATATCTCACTTGTTTTGCAAAATTGTTTTTGCTTTACAATGTTAGACAATCTATGGATGTATCACTGTCAGTGTCACTGAAATGCAGTGGAACTTTTTTGTGCAAATTGGCCAATAAATACTGCACTGCCAAAAATTATAACACCTATTTTGGTTGAAGATGTTCCAAAGTAAATCATATCAAATATCTGGACTCACTCAGAGGGAACCAGGCCGACAGCAGAGTGCATTACAGTGGTGGAGTAAAGTGAACAAAGTGCTCATACAGGAGACAAGCGAGAGGACTTTGGATGGTTTGGATCAGTGACTTAAAAACAGAGAGTGATATTTGACAGTCATCACCAGGAGAAGGAGAATGTGCTACTATTGAAACTACAACTGACTTACAAGAAATGACTTCAAACAAGTTTTCCACCATGTTCATGTATTTTTGGAAAACTAAAGCGAGCAGTTCATGCAAACAATACAACAACACGCAAAAAAATGTCCTACCCCTATACTGCTTTATTACTATTTACTGCAGTAAATTGTCAAAATAATTCCTGAAAGCCAGGTTGGTTGAGCTACCAAAGCCTTTAGTTGAACTCTATTTGTTTTACCTCCTCCTCACTGTGAAGTATAAAAATAATCTAATAAAAACTCGCAAACATTTACTAATCTTACTCATTTATTCCTATTTACTACAATAAATTGAAAAACTGAAAGCCTGGTTGAGCTAGTAGGGACTGACTGTTTGTTTTTGCTTGCTTTGACGAGATAACACTAACAAGCAAAGCCTTCAGTTTTACCTTCCTCCCCGGAGTGAAGTATGGAAAGTACGGAATGAACAACACCAGCCTGCAGCGTTGAGGAAAGTGGCTTCCATGCAGAGTATCACTAACATTCCATTGTTGTGGTGGAAAGGCGATACTGGCTGCCCAGATGGTGAAAAAAATCCAGACATTCAACAAGCATCTTGGCTCTGAGCAGAGCTGTAAGCAATGTCTAGTGAAGTACATTTTGAGATTTTCAAATGTTGCTGCTAAAAACTTTGGAGGGTAATTAAAGGTTAAGTGTGTAATATTGACTTTGAAGAAGAAACAGCGACATCAAGCGGTTATATTTTAGATTGCGGAGCCTTTCACTGTCCCCCTCCTCTCCTCGTCAACCTTCTTCTTCTTTGGTTCATTTGCAGACGCCAGCAGTCACCCTAATTATGAAACGCACAGGCAGCTGGATTGTCCACACCAGGCTTCCTTAGAAAAATGCTGGTACAAGATCGCAGCTAACTAAGAGCAAGACCCTTGCTAGATGTTTATTCTTATACATTTGTAAGAGAAGGAAAGAAGAAGAAGAAGGAAAACAAATGACTTTTGTTGTGTTACACTGTGTTTTTATGGGCATTATATGAGGCTTTGACCAATGTAAAATTCATCAATCGAGCCAAATATTACACACTGCACCTTTAATAATTATTGTATCAAATATTATATTTCATCATGTAGTCTGTGTCAGGAAAAAATGTTGTGTTGTAGAAATTCCTGGTGGTGTGCTCTGGTCTTTCTTGCAACACTTCCATACGATGACAAATCCAGCCAGTACGGCAAGTACAAGTACAAGCATGGTCAACACAACGGTGACAACTGTGGTCACATCTGCTGTCACACAAACACAAAAATGTATATGTATTTATTTTCCTTTTCTGTTCTCTATTGTTCAGTGTGTGTTCTGTCATATCTGAATTTACACCACAAACATGGATGCTCTCCTTGGTTTGGCTGCAAAATAAATCTACCTACGGTTACCAATAAACTTTGACTAAGACTTTCTTCATTGTCATCACAAAAGGAAACACAGCAGTGATTTCTAATACAACAAAAAGTCCCATGAACCACCTGAACTTAAAGAAAACTTCATTATAAGTTCATTCATTAACACAGAGCAGTGACAAGAGGTTTAACACGAAAAAAAAAATGCATTTTGTTTGATTGTTGTTGTTTGAATTCTTGTCTCCATTATCAAGATGCAGCAGAGAAAAGAGGTTTAATGCTCATGACAACTCACCATTTGTCTGGTTGGTGTTTTCATCCCCTGAGTTCTTGCCTCCACTGCACAGTTCAGTCACAATGACTTCCAGAGATTTCACCTCAGCAGGGGTAGCAGCCTCACACTTGTAAGAGCAGCTGAACTCCTGCGTGATAATAGTGAGCGGCAGTGACAGCGAGGAGCTGCTTTGCTTCACTTTTTCCCCGTCTTTGGACCACCAGAGTGTCGTTCCTGCAGGTTTCTCCACCGCACACAGCAGGGTGCAGCTCTCAGTGGTCACATTCACTCTGACCACTGGAAGAATCCAGACAGACTCTGTGGAGAAGATGGAGATTTCCAAGATTAGATTGAAAAGGTGATTGCAGCTTATAATAAATGATGATGTCAATGAAGAGGTTTCATGATAGAACTGACATTTCTGCTTTGCTCCTGACTTGACAGGAACAACATATGCTACGTATGTTCCCCCTTTGAAATTTTATTTTTCAGGTTTCAAACATTGTTGGAAAGGACTCCTGTCTCAGTGTGTCCCTGTCAGGACCTTTCCATTGCTCCATCTCCTCTGCTATATGCGGTACAAATTGGTTTAATCATTTTTGATAGTCTAAATTGCAAATTAAAAAAGGGGCAAATATCGGCTTCAATGTCAATTTTGTCCTGTTTGGTCTCATTTTGAGTCAACATGGCTATAGTTGTGGGTGCGGCAGGTGTTGGGGGTCTCGCTGCACTCTATTCTCCAATCATTCCTCTCTTCTGGTACCAACCACACATCCAAATAAGGAATCATTGTCATTATTTTGATAATGACAATGATAATTAATTGTCATTATAATACATGGTGCACTGCTTCAGGAATTTTGATGAGCACTTCTGATTTTCAATTGCAACATTACATAGGTCATTAAAACTGTTACTTACCAAACACTGTGAGTCTATAACCTTTCTTAACGCCTTTTATCACATGAACAGTATAAATTCCTGAGTTGTTGGTCTGTAGCTCCGTGATGGTAAAGATTCCATTTGTGTTGTTCCAGTGAACTTTATCCTTCCAAGAGTCCCTCAGTATTTCACTTTTCCTCTCTGTCACCATGGCAATAACTCCTCCCTCATACACCAAAAATCCACGCTGAAACACAGGCTGTGGAAAGGTTCTGGATCCTCCCTCAATGCCAGTGAGGTTCTCCACTGTCTCAGCATTTGAAGAAATGATCACTGGAAAACAGAAAAACTCTCAATGTTGTTATTTTTATTTTAACATGAGTCTAACATCACAATCACTCTTGGCTCTGTTTGCTAACTGTGGATGGTGGGAGAGCTGGGAGCTGAGCTGAGGAGGCCTGCAGATCTCCAGGGCTGTAGATGTCCGTCCACATGGAACTCTGAGGCCTTTTGGCATCAGAACGTCAGTGATCAACATCATGAAGCTGAACAACTTGGACACAAGCTGGGGACTGATGATCTGATCCAACACCCAGTGACCCTGAGTTCAGCAGTGATGACGACCTCAAGCTGCACCATCAGGTGTTTCTTCTAAGCCTGTGAGAGAGGTCAGCTAGCAGGGTTGGGTTGATCACTGCGCTTCATCAAACTGACCCTGCAAGGCTGCCGTTACGTCGCAGTCTGGTTTGTTGGCAGGCAACTCTTGGCTGCCATCTTCTGGAAGCAGTGTGGATAACGCCTGCTCGTTCGGGCAGAAAGTGTATTGTAACAACAGTGTTCTGGTAAACTATTCCCAGGGTTTGAAACTTTTAACTTTATAAAACTGTTATTCCTAAAATATGATATGAAGAAAGCAAACACTTCATTTTTGAAATTGCCTTTAATTTTGTTCCAAAAAAGAGTAACACAGCAACAAAGTTTTTATTTGTCTTGTTTTAATCACCTGCACAAAGGCCATTCTTTGTCTCATTTTCAAAAGCTCCCACCCTCTATCCCAAACCAGCACAGTAGCTAAGAAATCTTAACTAGCATAGTAGTAGTAGTACATTTTATTCAAAAAACAAAAAACAAAAAACAAAACACCTTTACTGGTCAGGTGGAAAGAAGCAACTCCCCAGCATCCAGGACAGCTGGCTGTAGACATGGGTGACATAGGTGAGGCGACCTGGCTGATCAGTCGCCTCATGTCCATGTGATCTGCAATCACACACCACGACTCAGCCAGTCGGAGAGACCACACACCCATTCACAGGTGTTGTTTTTGCACAAATAATGGCCCCAGATTGGGGTCAGAATGGGGTCAGAAATGCTCTCAGTGTGCCCCCAACACTCAGCATGAAGCCAGTCGAGCCCTCAGGCAGGACTGAGGACTCTGTTGTCACTGTCTTTGTTCAAAAAACAAAACGTTCCTGCAACAGTTTGAAGTTGATTCAAAATGAATTTGTTCAAGTATTTAGAAATCAACTTTTTAGCAAAATGAAATTTTGGGGAGGAAAAAGGATCCAGTGCAGCGTCAGTGAATGGACACAGTCTGTGACCATAGCCAATCAGATCTCGAGTCTGTGACACCAAGACCAGCAAGAAGGTCTTACACTGAATGTCACATGTTCGCGTCCTGTGATTGGATGAGCACTGAGAGCAGATTCAGAAGATTTTGTTGCCAAATCATTTGCAATTAATACTGTGAATAACTTGGTGTATTGAAGCAGCAGCAGTGCCAAATGCTGAGTCGTCTTTCTGCTGCATTTTCTCTACGCAAATGAATTAATAAGATTTTTCATTGTCGTCTTATTGGTGTCTGAATAAAACAATTCAAAGTTTATTGGACAAGCTTGTTTAAGCTCACATAGCGAACTGTTGGTGGACTGATCAAAACTGTGTTGACTAAAGTCTTAAAACTGCCTTTTATTTGTACGTTTTAACAGCATCGCTGATCTTAGTTCCCAACACTGAAGTGTGACTGTGAGCTTATTGATTATAAATGGTTTAAAAAGTGTTGCTCAACTCAGTCATGTTGTATTGATGGTAATATGAGGGGTATTCATTTAGGCAGTAGTGGTTGCATCTTTATTGCTGCAAGTTTGGTTCTGAAGGATTTATCTGCTAACATTTATGGAGGCTGGATGCAGCTGATGGTTGTCACCTCAGGTTAAAGGCAGAAGGGGAAGGTCCCTCAATTTTATTAACCCTCAGGATTAATGAAGTGTATGAAAAACTGTCAATTGTTATTGACTAAGTTACTGTTCTTTATTTGTAACTAATCTAAAATAAGTTACACTAGTGTGCCACGGCACAGTGGTAGAAAAACACATGGCCAGGGTGACCATACTCAGAAAAACAAAGACGGTAGCTTCATTTGTGACAGACAAAAGGTGGCAGCTTTGGAGACAGCACACAGTGGGGTCCATCACTCACAACCACAAGGAAAAAATGATAGGGAAATGACCTCATCTGGAAAACTACATTTACATTTCTGCTTTACATGCGAGCACAGCACAAGATGTCAGTGCATCTTTTTTTGGTTTTAAACTAAGAACAGGATTCATCTGGTTCATTTGTGTCGTCACACATGTATCTGTGACTGAGCACTGTGACAAGTACCACAGAATAATGCCTGTGGGCCAGTGCGTTGCTCCAGGGCCGGCCCAAGCCTCCATGGGGCCCTAAGCAAAATTTGATTTCCCTCTATTTCAGCCAATATTGATTGTTGATCATTCACACACCTACAATAAGTTCAATGCAGCTCTGGCAGTGTTGTTTACATCCTACTGAAATTACGCTGTTGCTGTATCTCCAAAGGTAAAATAATCAGAAACATAAGTAAGACCAATGCAAACTTAATACGAATAATTTCAATGAATGCATCATGGATCACGTCCAGGGTGCCACATATGGTTTTCAATCTCAAAGGGTAGCACATCCAGCTACAAGAGTTTCCTGGGGTTGATTTACACAACATTCCAAGTGATAAAGCACAAAGTGAGGTATATCATCTAGTCTGACTGAAAGTAACAAAAATAAACAGGTAGACAATGTTCTTACTGTAAATGTGTCATCTGGTTTATTATTTTTGGTTTCAAAAAAGTGCAACAGCAAGGTGCAACAATAAGTTGTAGTGCAAGAACAACTTTTTTCTTTTTTCTTGGCAGGAGGCACCGGTGCAGCAAAGCTTTAGCTACAGAGGCATTAAGAATCACTAGGTCTACATCAGCAGCTGCACTCTGTTGAAAGTGTGTTTTTGTACAATAATATATCTTTGATCATATAGAAATCATAATTTATACATGGGAAAACAATTGTTTTTTGTTTTTTTTTTGATTGCTCTTGGGGGCCCCTAGTGGCCTTGGGGCCCTAAGCCGTCGCTTACTTCGCTTATGCCTTGGGCCGGCTCTGACTGTGAGTGTATTGTGACCTCAAGCAACTTCAGTTTTAAAACTATTGGTGGACTTCCGGCAAGATGGCGTGTTGAGCAGCAAGACTCGTTAGCGTTGTCAACTTGTCCCAAATTATTGTTAAAAGACGACTCACAACTGTAAAATGATCGCTGCAGATGTCCAGTGAAAACGTTGAGGCGGCTCAAAAGCCGAGCACTTCTAAGGATTTGTTGGCGTATCCGGACCTAGTCAATGACGACCATGACTATGCTATGGAGACTACTATGGCTAATCAAGCTAAAACAAAAGTCGCTGGCGCCACCCCGGCAACCCCGACCAAGCCTCCAGCTGGTAAGCAGAGCAAGGGGAGGGGCCAGGAGAGATGCAGGTCTCCAACCTGAGCTTACTGGAGGCTATTCAAGGTATGAACAAAAACTCAGATGAGTTAAAGGCGCAGGCCAGGCAGACTAGCTGCATGCTAGCTGCGTTGTTGAAAGCGGTACAGCTCAATGCTGAAGAGACGAAGGATTGCAAAGCAAGAGTGAAGGAGTTAGAAAATCTACTTGAACACCTCAAATCTGAAAACGCCGACCTGAGGGAGAAGATCAAGGAGCAGGAAAGATACAAGATGCGGTGGTGTCTCAAACTTAATGGTTTGGCGGAGAAGAGTGGTGAAAACGTTGGAGCAGACGCCATCCAACTCTTTAGAAAGGTTGCTCCTAATTTGGAAGTGCGTCAGCTGGAAGATGCTGTGGACATCGTGCACAGGATCGGGCGGAAGGAGGACAATCGGAGCAGACCGGTGATGGTGATGTTCGCGGAGGCTGATTAAGGAGGAGATCTGGCGCAGCAGCAAGGATTCCCTGGTCTGTAAGGAGAGGGGCATCCGCTTCTCGGAGATGTTGCCGCTGGAGGACAGGGAGGCGAGGAAGAAGCTGTGGCCGCAGATGGAGCAGGCTCGACGTGAAGGAAAACTAGCCTACTTCTGTGGGCCACACGGATACATGAAGGGTCGGAAGATCGGTTAGGAATGATCAGGTTTTGATACGACACTTTATGAAGTGAGTAAATGACTGTTAGTGGGACACTTTTATTCTTAGGAGTAAACAAGTTTACTTTGGCTACGTTTGAACGCTCTGAGTTCTGTTGTTTCATTTGTTGATTTTATTTTAACGTGTATGTTTGATTGCACTATTTCCTTTTCGTGGTTAAATGTGAGGGCCTTAAGGACATTGTTAAAAGAAAAGCATTATTTCTGTTTTGCAAAGGACAAAAGTACACTGTTGGTTTTGGCAGGAAACTCATTCTTCTGATGAAGATGTGAACTTTTGGACAAATATGTGTGGTGATAAAATATTGTTCAGCCATGGGAGCAATAGGTCTGCTGGTGTTGCTGTTTGTTTGAATAGACTTCCTGGTGATGTCATCTCATACAAAGCAGATGCAGAAGGTCATTGGCTAATTGCAGTTTTGAAAGTTGAAAGCTACTTTTTGATTTTGGTCAATGTTTATGGTTACAATTCTGTTGCCCAGAACAGACAACTTTTCAGAAAAGTTACTGAAAATATAGCTGAGCTTAAAGTGCTCCATCCCACTGACTTTGTTCTACTGGGGGGTGACTGGAATATGGTGCCTCACGAATGGGAAGACAGATGGCCGTCTAAATTTGTAACTCACCAGTATAACTCCCTTATGACAGACTTTATTAGAGACAATAGTTTGGTCGACATCTGGACAAATCAAAATGTAGGGAAGAAGCAATACTCCTGGTACACAACCAATGGTACCGCCTAATCTACGATCGACTACTGGCTTTCAGCTGCCTCGCTTGAAGATCTGATTTCTGATTGTTTAGTTACCAGAGCTCCTTTAACTGACCACTGTTGAATAGAAATTACTTTAAATGCGTCTCATGCAAGAACGAAAAACCAAGGGTACTGGAAATTTAACGCTAAGCTTCTGCAGAATGAAAATACTGTGCGAAAATAAGAGAATTATTACTAAATATCGAAAATGATGTCTGCATGGATAATTCAATTAATAAATGGGAATATGCCTAATACAAAATGAGATAATTCTCCATTAGATTTAGCATTAAAGAGGAAAGGAGAAGTGAAGAAAAGAACTTGTTCAGCGAGATCAGTAGATGTTGTAGCAAACCTAATCTATCTTCTAAAGAAAAGGAAAATCTAATGCTTTTACAGTCCAAACTTGATGATATTTGTCTGAAGAGAGCTGAAGGTGCTTCTATAAGATCGCGAGCAAAATGGATGGAAGAGGGTGAAAAAAACAGCTCTTACTTCAGCAGGCTTGAAAAGAAAAGTCATCAATGGAAGTGAATTCAAAGATAAAAAAAAAATGATTGAAAAAGAAGTCTTTAGGTTTTACAGCAACCTTTACTCCTCTGAGTTCTCTCCAGCTCACTCAATGAGCTTCTTTGCCCAGATTGAGAATTTTAAAGCTGTCATGGATGAAACATTCAGAGAACTTTGTGATTCAGACTTGTTATTAGAAGAGTTGGATGCTGTCTGTCTTGGGTTGCCGTTGAACAAGGCTCCTGGTACGGACGGGCTCACTGCTAATTTCTACCGCTTGTTCTGGGATGAAGTAAGATCTTTATTGTTCAGGGCGATTCAGGAATGTATTGAAAAGAAGGAGCTGATGCCCAGCATGAAACAAGGACTAATAACGCTCATTGCTAAACATAATAAAGACAAGAGAGTCTTAGATAACTTTACTCTTCTAAACACTGATTATAAATTGCTCTCTGGATGTATAGCTGCTAGAATGAAAGTAGGTTTGTCACGCCTCGTCGATGATACACAATCTGGTTTTCTAGGTGGCCCATCGATCCACAATAATATTCTCCTTGTTATGGATCTGGTGGATTATAGTCATGTATTATCACTGGAGGCGTTCATTCTCTTTTTAGACTTCTATAAAGCTTTCCATTCTGCTGAGCACCCTTTTATACTAAACACCCTAAATTATTTTGGTTTTGGTCAAAAATTCATTACTTTGATTGGGTTGTTGTACAATGATATCAACAGCTCTGTGACTTTAGAACACGGTACAGAGTCAACAGGGGTATCAGACAGGGTTGCAACACCTCTCCTTTATTATTTATTCCGGTGGCAGAATTATTAGCAATTAGGATAAAAATCACTGATGTTAAAGGAATTAAAATTCGGCAAGTCAATTTGCAGACGATACGACATTGTTTTCGAAAGATGCGATACAAATTCCAATAGTGGTTGATTACATCCATCAATTCTCCAAAGCATCTGGTCTAAGATTGAATATTGACAAATGTGAAATTTTTGCCCTTCATGATCAGCCTGCTCTCTCGATCTGTAATATTGCTGTTAAAAAGCAAGTGAAATACCTTGGTATTGTTATTAGAAAAAACAAAGAAGTAAGGCAGAGGGAAAATATCGCTTAATGTAAAACTATTCTCAACTCCTGGCTACAGAGAGACAATACAATATTTGGAAGGGTGTTACTTTCTAAGATGGAAAGTCTGTCCAGAACAATTTACCCTGCCTTTTCTGTAGACATTTCAGACAAAACTATGAAGCACATTAACACTATAAATTTTAAGTTCATTTGGAAAAACTAATGTCAGTATATAAGAAGAGCTGACCTGGTGAAGACTGTTGAGGATGGTGGCCTAAATGTCATAGACTTTTCAGCCATGAATGGTGTCTTGAAGTTAAGATGGCTTCGCTCTTTCTCTTTGGTTTAATGTTCCTACGGTGATCTTCCAAAAACTTGGTGGCATTGATTTTCTGTTGCCATGTGATTTTGATGTTTGGAAACTACCTGTAAAACTTTCTGACTATCACCAGCAAGTTCTCCTTTACTGGAACCTCTTGTACAAACACAACTTTACTCCTCATAACTCTCCCTTGTGGAATAGCAGATATGTTCTTTTTTGGGGTGAGTCATTGTTTTTGGATACTTGGTTGGATAAGGGAATATGGGCAGTTTCTCATTGGATGAATGATAAGGGAGATTTTTTTTCTGTGCTAAATACAACCTCAACTGTTCGATCAGGGTGATGAAGGCCATTCCAGCCCCCCTTAAGTCAATGACCCAACAACTGGTGTGTGAGAAAGTGAGCGATCTCCGCCTCCCCTTCTCACTGTCTCCCCCACGAGGACGCGGCGGCGTGGCGTTGCCCACGCGGGAGAGCGAGCGGAAGAGACGCTGTTTTACGCGCGCGCACACACACACACACACACACACAGAAAGTGGCACACACGGGGTTGTGTAGTAGATTTTTATTGTATTTACTACTGTTCTTGTGCCCGGCCGTGCTTTGGGGCGGGGGGACGTGTGGTGTGAGCAGGGTGTCGGCGTCGGGAGCGCGGAGCACCGCGACTCCCATTCTTTCCCCTTAACAACCGGTAACAGTTAGTGCACTGCTCCATCATCTCCCACCATCTTCTGTTCTACCCTAGACACCATGCTGCTCACACACATCTCACCTGCATCCGTTTGGTCCCGGTCGGCTCCGCTGCTCTGGGGGCGGAGCGCGCTGCAGGGGTGGGGTTTTATGGAGCGCCGGGCTAAGTGGTGTAGCCCATTGCCATCAAGGGGGGTGTTGTTGTTTTTTTTTTTTGAATAGATAATTAAGGGGATAATGTAGGGTTTATTTGTATTTAAGGGTTTGTATGTTTAGGGGGAAGTATGTTGTGTTTATTGAAGTGTATATTTCTTTGTGTTATTGGTTTTGTTTGCAATGTTCTATTTTTGCAAGGTCCCCACGGTTAGTGGGGTGGCCCAATTGGCCACAGGCTGCTGGCGGATATAAAGGGGGGCTGGCTAGTCTGTTGTGAGACTAGGGGACCGAGAAACCTGAGTTTCCTGTTGCTTTATTTATGGGTTTTTTTTGGGGTTAAAATAAAGTTTTTTTTGTCCTGTACTTGACGCTGCCTTCCTCCTCCTTCGACTCCACCACCTCCATCCGGTCGGCCCAGATCCCCTTTTTCGTGGGGAGGCCACTTTGCCCCTCCACATGGTGCTTCATGCAAATATTTTTGTTTTGAGACCTCTTTCTGTGGAAAGAATTATAGAAAGATAGACAGATAGATAGATAGTATAATGGATTCTTCAGGTTGCAGCAGTGAAGTGTGGATGTTGAAGGAATCCTCGTGGACACTGACTCAGTTGCATAAAAACAGGTTTATTACAAAGAAGTCAGGTATCAAAACAGGCGTATAGAAAGCCTGGGGAGGCTGTGTGTCCAGATGCGCAGACGCTCTCACAATCTCTCAGAGAATAGTTAGAACATCACCTCCTTATACCCACAGGTCTCGTCATCAGGCACATATAAGGAGGACAAAGAGACAATTGTAACACAGAAGGTGAAAGGATGGGAAAGTTACTGACTAGAGTTGGAATGTGTTATTTATACAGTCTTCCTAGGGAGTTGAGATGAAGCCTTCCAAGGGCAGGTTGCCGAATGCAGAAGCAGCGCGAACGAGGGATCTGTTCTCCTAATACAGGCAAAAGGCCTGCAGGAGAAGGGTCAAGGCTGAAGACACTACACCAGCCACCAGGCTCCACTGGGGTCAAAGGTCGTGACACGCCCACTGGTGTGTGTGTGTGTGTGTAGCTTGCAGGTGGAGGAGGGGCGGAGCCTCGGCGTGTCACTCATCTCCACTGGTTGTAGTTCTGTCAGCAACCACTAGATGGAGCTCTCCTCTACACTCTCCTCCTCATCCTGCCACCTGCAGAGAGAAGAAGAGACAGCAGGAGTCAGGACTCACGGTCCTTGAACGCATCATCACAGAGACGTTGACTGTTGATGGAGATGATGGAGTGACTGGTGAGAAGAAGCAGACTCTCAGTCACATGTCAAGTGTGGAACATATGAAGGTCATGTGACCATGGAGTGTTGGACTGATACTGAGGCCTGATGAAGATGAACTGATCAATAATTGAGTGGTGAACTGAGAGAAGAAGCAGTTTGGCAGCAAATGTTGGATGAATGAGGAGCAGCTGGACGTCACCATCCTCCTCTCACACTGTGACTGGGAACACTGGACCTCTGCTGTGGGATCAACTGGCTTTGGTGCTGGAACCATCATCCACTGCTTCCAAACCAGTACTGACCTCACACTCTCCAGTTGATAGTCTCTGCTGTGGACAAGATCCATCAGTGGCTTCACTGATGATTCCTTCAGCTGGTTGTAACTCAGCTCCAGGTGTCTGAGGTGGGAGGGGTTGGACTTCAGAGCTGAGAGCAGCCAATCACAGCTGAGCTCTGACAACCTGCAGCTCCTCAACCTGAATAGAGAATAAATGATGGAGAGTTTATAATGATGGAGAGTTTTTCCAGGGTGTCATCACTCTGAAAATCAAAGTGAAATGTCAACTTCAGGATCTGACACTACAGAAAATGTCATCTTGAAATTAAATCCTCAGTCCAAAACTAATGTGTGTTGAAATGATGTTTGGTCACATGACCACTGATGACCTTTTTTCTTACTTCAGATTTCTGTATGTCATTTTGATATGAATAAACCTTCATTTCAATGTTTATTCAACATGTGTGATGAACTGTGTTTGGTGCTGAAACCATCATCCACTGGTTCCAAACCAGTACTGACCTAAGAGTCTCCAGTTTACAGTCTGGACTCTGCAGAAAATCACTCAGCACCTTCACTCCTGAATCCTGCAGCTGGTTTTTGAGACTCAGGTCAGCTGATTCTTACTCAGCTCCAGGTGTCTGAGGTGGGAGGGGTTGAACTTCAGAGCTGAGAGCAGCCAATCACAGCTCATCTCTGACAACCTGCAGCCCCACAACCTGAATAAAGAATCAATATTTGATGTCTTCCATGGTGTAAATGTCATATTAAGAGTCATTTCTCCCTGTTGATGATCCAGATGTGCAGCTGTTGGGATCACTGAGTCATTTCCTCAAACGAGTCATTGTGCCAGTGTGGATCATCATCATGTTGTCAACACAATAACAACAGCAGTGTGTCAGTCAGTGTGCAGCCAATCAGCAGTGAAGATGGAAAATAATCAGAGAGTCCTTTGTGTGCTTGTGACTTTTTTCAGTCATCAGAGTCTCGTTACAAGTCAAACACATTCAAAGGACAAGATGAAGAAATACTGCTGCACTATTAATCTGCCTCTAATATTTCTTCACAGGATCTTCTGCTCCATCATGTGACCTTCATCACCAATCAACAACTTCCATTCAGCTCCAAAGTGACTGGAGACATTTTCCACACTTTCTTCCACCATCCAAAGTCTTTTCTGGCTTCAGATTGTTGACATGAAAATATCAACAAGATCCACTTTGTCTAGATGAGTCTTTAATATCTGCTTCAAAGTCTTCACACTGAGCAGCGTTACACACCAGTTGTCATCTGCTGACACACACTGTTCACCAGTAGAAAGCAGGAACTGACCTGAGAACTTCCAGTCTGCAGTTTGGACTCTGCAGTCCAGCACAGAGCAGCTTTACTCCAGGATCCTTCAGGGTGGTGCCACTCAGGTCCAGCAGTGTGAGGTGGGAGGGGCTGGACTTCAGAGCTGAAGACACCACTGCACACAGTAGCTCTGAGAGAAAACTGGATGAAGGAGAGCAGAGTGAGAAGTTGCTGCTTCCATCATCATCATCACCACCACCACCATCATCATCATCATCATCATCATCATCGTCACCATCATCACCATCATCATCATCATCACCATCATCGTCATCATCATCATCATCATCATCATGAATGATTGAATAGTTGATTTTGGTTGACAGTGTAAATTCAATCAATCTTGTGCAATCAACTGACAACAATGAAAAAGAAGCTTCCAAAACAAATATGCACATTATAAAGACTCACAACAACAAAAACATAACAACTGTGTGAAGGAAAAAGCAGCAGGCTGAAGCCCAAGCTGATTCTTGCCTCTCCGATACAGTCCATACGATTACCTGGAATAATTAGTCAGACAAAATGAAAAAGGAAAAAAAGAGAAACACAACTCAACAAAATATCCTTGACATTATTCTTCATCATTGACTCACAATTCAATCATTTATCCTCATCCTCATCAAGTATTTTGCACTTCAAGATTTTTTCAACTCAACAAAGAACCACATATTTTCAAATGGTCACTGATCCCAATCCAAAATGGAACTCCCAAAAAAGAAAGACATCTATATTTAACAATGGTTCTCACCTTCCATCATTCAAAGACACTCAACCCTCTGAACAATGCACACACACACACACACACACACACACACACACACACACACACACACACACAGTGTTTACGTACCTTCCTAAACGTATCACAGCCTTCCTGCAGTTCCTCACAGCTGGAATCAGTCTCAATCTTCCCTCCATGGTTGTGTCGTACTTGCTAAGGTGCAACTCCTCCAAAACCTCCTCTGACATCTGCAGCAAGTAGGCCAGAGCTGAAAACTGGATGGCTGAGAGTTTCTTCTCTGATCTGTTCTCTGACTGCAGGAACTCTTGGACCTCCTTATGCACTGACTGATCCTTCACCTCCAGCAGACAGTGGAAGATGTTGATGCTTCTGTCAGGAGAAACACCACCAGTGTTCATCTTCTTCAGGTTGTTGATGACCTTCTGTAAGGTTCCTGGATGGTTGTCAGTGAGACCCAGCAGGCCTCCTAAGAGTCTCTGGTTGGATTCCAGACTGAGACCATGGAGAAAGCGAACAAACAAGTCCAGGTGACCGTTTGGACTCTGCAAGGATTTCTCCATCATCCTCTTCAGGAACTTATCCAGGGATTCTCCAGAGTGACCATCTTCTGTCATCTTTCTGTTGGTGTGACAGTGGAAGATGTAGACTGCAGCCAGAAACTCCTGGATGCTCAGATGAACGAAGCAGTAGATGGTTTTGTGGAAGATCACACTCTCTCTTCTAAAGATCTCTGTACAAACTCCTGAGTACACAGAGGCGTCAGTCACACTGAGACCACACTTCTCCAGGTCTTCACTGTAGAACATGATCTTTCCACTCTCCAGATGTTCAAATGCCAGCTGGCCCAGCTTCAGAAAAAGCTGGGCCAGCTCCATCAGCTCCTGTGGACCTCCTCCATTCTTGTGCTGCTTCCTCTTGGTCTGGACCAGCAGGAAGTGTGAGTACATGTCAGTCAGGGTCTTGGGCAGCTCTCCTCTCTGCTCTGAGCTCAACATGCTCTCCAGAACTGTGGCAGTGATCCAGCAGAAGACCGGGATCTGACACATGATGTGGAGGCTCCTGGAGGCCTTGATGTGGGAGATGATCCTGCTGGACACATCTTCTCTATCTCTGAACCTCCTCCTGAAATACTCCTCCTTCTGGTCATCGGTGAAGCCTCGTACTTCTGTCAGCCTGTCCACAGATGACGGAGGGATGTGATTGGCTGCTGCAGGTCTGGAAGTTATCCACAGCAGAGCTGAGGGAAGCAGATCTCCTCTGATCAAGTTTGTTAGAAGGACGCTGACTGACTTCTTCTGAGTGACGTCAGTCACCACCTGGTTGTCCTCAAGGTCCAGAGCCAGTCTGCTTTCATCCAGGCCGTCCAAGATGAAGAGAAGTTTGCAGACATCCAGCTGCTCTGCTGTGAGCTTCTCTAACGTTGGATGGAAAACATGGAGCAGCTCCAGAAGACTGTAGTGCTGCTCTTTGACCAAGTTGAGCTCCCTGAATGAGAGAGGAAGCACCAGATGAAGGTCCTGGTTCTCCAGGCCCTGGGCCCAGTCCAGAGTGAACTTCTGCACTGAGAAGGTTTTTCCAACCCCAGCGACGCCGTTGGTCAGAACCACTCTGACTCTGAGTCCCTGCTGCTCAGGTGAGGCTTCAAAGATCTGGCTGCACCTGATTGGACGGTCGTGGAGGCTCTCCTTGGTCTTCTTGGTCTTCTTGGTCTTCTTGGTCTCCTTAGTCTTCTTGGTCTCCAGCTGCCTGACCTCATGCTCTCTGTTGACCTCCTCCCTCAGTGATGTAGAGCTCAGTGTAGATGCTGGTGAGGAGGGTTTGACTTCCTGCTTCTTCACCTTCAGTCACATGTTCCCATCTCCTCTCCAGACTCATCTTCTGCTGCTGGAGAAGCTCCTGCAGCTGCTGCTCCTCACCACCAGGACTTCCCTCCGTCTTCCTGTGGAGACACTTTGGCTTTGACTGATTGGATCAGTTGTTGGTGTCCATCACTTGTCAGTTGTTTTTCTGACACCATCACTAGTTGGATGGAATCATTGTCTCCATCAACACTAACTGACAGCCTGCTGGCCTCCTAGTCGGCTCTTGACAAATCACTTCTTGTCTTTTGCTCTGTTTTCTAAATTCAATCCCTTCATGCAGCTTCACAATCAAAGAATTTGAGCCACAATGAATGGAGCGCAGCCGTGAATGACGCCGTCTTTAAGCCACCACGTTGCGCCCATCATGGATTTGTAGCTTTTTTCTAGGCTGGTCTTGTCACATCATCTAATATATTATTAGATGACATATTCATCTATCAAATGTATATTTTCTATCTGGCGTGGTTGACACCTGGTGGGCTCTGGTTGAGCAGTGGCTCTGTGGAACTGGCCCTTTGTTTCTCAGCAGACAGAGACAGTGGAGTCACATTGCACTGAACTTTGGATTGAAATTCATCTCAGTGGAGTTGAGCTGAACTTTATGACAGAGCATCAAACATTCCTGCCACTGCATAAAGTTCAGTCTCAGAAGGACTTTGATGCATTTCAACATGATGAATGTGACCATGTCAAAGATTCTCTTCTCTTGACCACTGACGACAACATCTGACACCTTTTCACCTTCTGAGGAATTTATCACTGTCAAATCAAACTAGAATTAGACTGAGAAACAAGGACATTAGTGTTCTTACTGTGTTCCAGAGGCTCCAGGTTCATTACTGAAGGTTGGAGGTTCACTCATGGACCAGTCACTCTTCAGAGACACCTCACTGGACCCTGGAGACTTTGCTCTGTCCTCCTCTTCCTCCACTGGAAGACTCATCTTGAGTCCTGGAGTCAGTCTGAGGTGAAACGTCAAGTGTGACAGTGAGCCGAGAACCCAGTGAGTTCCACTTCAGACAGAGAGAACAGGAAGAAACACTGAGTTCCCAGTGGGATCAAGCAGACACATGACTGCTGGTGTCCACTCACATCACATTTCATGAGTTCTTTACTCAGTGACGACTCACCTGCTGTTGTTGTTGTTGTTGTTGTTGCTGTTGCTGTTGCTGCTGCTGCTGCTGCGCCTCAAAATGGAGCCTGACACAGAACAACTCTGACTTCTCTTCCTGCTTCTGCTTCTCCTCATTTAATGAAGATGAAGGCCAAATTTCATTGTCCAATCAGAGAAAAGACCAATTGGACCCCCAGAGCAGCATGGGGCGACTTTGGGAAGAGACCTGGAGCAGATCCAGACTCCAGAGGGTCAGAGGTCATCTGCTTTGACCACGTGGGCTGAAAAGGAATTAGAAAAAATGTAGTAGTCTTTTAAATTGGATTGCAGCAGCACACACACACACACACACACACACACACACACACACACAAGGCATTTCAGAAATATATCAATCAATAAAATACATCAACAGTCACCAGACATCAATCATGGACAGAGCTCAGTAGTCACATGTCATGAACAGTTATTAGGAGCAGCAGTAGTTTTAATGCTTCTCCAGACCAGCTGAGAGGCTGAAGTTAGGAACTGTGCTGGCTGTTCAGGAGTTTAAACAGAGGGGGGCAGTATGGTCACCCTGAAGGAAGCCAGTCAAAGGTGCAGGCCAGGGGGGCCTCAGGTCACTGGTGGTCTTCCTGGCCTTGTTTAGCATCCTCTGTCTGTAGATGCTCTCCAAGCTTGGCAAGTGCAGCCCAACAGTTTGCTGCATAGTCTGATGATTTGACTGACTCTCTTCATTTGAGCCTGTGTGGCGTTGCCAAACCACCAGATGGCAGCAAAGGTGACCATGCTTTCAATAAAAGAACAATGAAACATTTGGAGCACTTTGCTGCTGACAGGAAAGGTCAACAGTTTCTTGAGGTGGAACCTCATTCTCTGCTGAGACTTGGTGCACATTTGGTCCGTCCACATGTCCCACTTCAAGCACCACGCCAAGATATTTATATTGGGTGACCTGTTGTATTGGCTCTCCATTTATCAAAGTGACAGAGACAGAGTTGGGGGCCTCACTTTTCTGAAATTCATCCACATTTCCCTTAAAACGAGAGGCACACTTCTTGAAACAATGAAAAGCCTTTATTTAGATGGAGAGACAGGGTTTCATTTCTCTCCATGAAATAGTAATAATAGTAATAATCTAGCACAGGGCCGTGCTCCTCTTCCTCACCAAATCAAAGACTGACCAATGCAGTATCATCTGCATACTGCATAGTGATAGTGATAGTGCAAGAGTTTGTATACAAGATAAATAAAAGAGGAAATACAACACATCCCTGAGGAGAGCCGGTAAAAGTCATTTTATCAAAGTGATGCTCCTGCTGTGACCTGCTGGATTCTACCACTAAGAAAATCAACAATCCATGTAGAGAGAGAGAGAGAGGACGAGAGACAGAGAGAGAGAGATAGGCCAGAGTGAGTTGCAGGGTGAACAACAAAGCTCTCGCAATTTAGATGTAGAAACATATTAATAAATAACTGAAATATGGAAATACAGAAGGACTTGAGGACACATGACACACACACATGAAAACACGACAATGTACATAAATAAAATTATTGTCTGAGTTGTTATGCATTAAAATAGAACTAAATGTACATTAGTAGGCTAAAAACACATCACAGCGTAGCAACAATAAAACATTTCTAAATTTGAATACAGTATCTGGTACAGTATCTAATACAGTACACATACATGGAGTTGCAGTTGCATCTTGTTTTTCATCAGCAGTGTATGGTGATGGGACATTTAGAGAGACACAAGTACTGATAGGAGCCACAGTACTAATGTACTGTATTCCTATGATAGTTATTTTTGTAGTCGTCTACAAATGGTCCCACATTTTGTTGGAAACTTCTCTGTCGGGCCCTGAGCCTCCCTGTGCCTCTGATCTTCTGACTGATGTCAGGAGCCAGCGTGAGTGTTGGTGTGGCAGATTTCCACCTCCAACGTCGGAGCTTGTCTGGTTTATTTGTCAAGGCTCCTCCAAAAAGGCTCCTCGCCCCTCTACACCTGTTTCAGAAAAAAACACGCTTGTGTATATTTGAAAGGTCATTTTCAAGGTCAGATTTTCCAATGACGTTCCTCCTCCTGACTGAAGCACTTTATTATTCTCAGCGACTGCCAGGCTTTAAAGAGCAGCAGCATTTTCAACAACCCTCAGAAAGGTCGAGCACCAGAAGCTAAGTTAGCACCACGGAGGCTAAGGGCTGTTCCTGGGGGGGGCGTGTCCACCCAGAGCACTCCTTTCTGGGGTGAAATTTCAGAGCGAGAGGGGTTGGAGCTCAGAGGTCAGAGGTTAAGTAACATGAGCGTCTGTTAGAACCTTTTCTCTCAAACGACAAAGAATGCGAATTTTAAAGTCAAGTCAAAGTCCCGGTGATTGTCACAACCCCAAAGATGTGAAATGTGTCTTCAGCATTTGACCATCATCCCCTGAGGGAGCGGTGGGCAGCAGCGGTACTGCGCCTGGGAATCACTGGCTTATCCAACCCCACAGTTCCAACCCTGAAGACTGAAGCAGGGAGGCAGTGGGAGCATTTTGACAGTCTTGGTGTGACCCAGGCGGGGATGGAACCCACAACCTCCCAGTCTCAGCTGCTTAGGGACTGGACTGGAAGCTGGAAGTTGTTGTTTCCGTTTCTGGAAGAGTGTTTTTCACAGAAGGCTGCTGGACTGAGAGCAGGCCGGCAGGTTTTCATACCTTGTCCAAGGCAGTCAACTATTTCACGCTTTTCAGCACTAGAGAGATCCTTTTTCTTTCCCATATTGCTTGAAAATGGTGGTCTGCTTAATAATGTGGAACACCCCCTCCCCCATTGCCCCCCCTCCTTGTTTTTTCCAAATTGGTGCCAGATGGCAGCCTGAAGTGAATTTCCCATGAGGGATCAATGAAGTTTGATTGATTGATTGATTGAAATCAGTTCAGCTCCTGTGTGAATGAAGCAGACACTGGTCCACCTCTCACTGACTCTGTTGACTGACATCAGATTTAAGGTGGATCATTGAGTCAGTGAGGACTCACCCTGCTGCACCACTCACACTACTGCTGCGGTTGCTGCTGCTGCTGCTGCCTCCAGCCAACCTGGAGCCTGATGGAGAACCGCTTGGACTTTGAGCTGCTCTTGTGATATTTTCTGATTCTTTGATTCTCTGATCAGTATTTCTGCTCCCACTTCCCTGAAATCACATGACGCTGTGTTGAGTTGAAGTGCAGCCACGCCCCTCTCTGCCAGGGTGCATCAAGTGTGGCTGTGGCTCCCAGGAGCAGTTTGAGTGCAACAGGTGAAGATGGTCTGGTCCTCAAGGAGCTTCTCACTCCATCAAAAGACAAGGACAGCAAACATTGTGTCAGAAGCAGTGGCAGGAAAACAGTGGCAGAAACTGCACTAGGAGCAGAACAGACTGCAGGACAAAGCAGTGATGGGCAAATGAAGCTTCTGGGAAACATCCAAGCACTGGAGGTACTTGTTTGAAAATGGCTGAAAATGACTCCAAGCTGCAGTAACACTGCCCTCTGCTGGCCAAACACACACACACACACACACACACACACACACACACACACACCTCAATGAGCAGCATTCAGGATGCTGCATTTATTGTAGAGAAGCATTGATGCTGAAGTATCATTGCTTTGATCACCTTTGATTTTAAAAAGCCTTCATTTGAAATAATCTATGTCTTTCAGGGTCAGAGGTTAGGGGTCAATATAGGTCCATTACTACTGTTATTCTCATTCATTCATTCATTCATCTTCTATACCCGCTTATTCCAATTCAGGGTCACGGGGGTCTGCTGGAGCCTATCCCAGCTGTCTTAGGGCGAAGGCAGGGTGACACCCTGGACAAGTCGCCAGTTCATCGCAGGGCCACATAGAGACAAACAACCATTCACACTCACATGCACACCTACGGATAATTTAGAATGTTCAATTGACCTCATGCATGTTTTTGGAGTGTGGGAGGAAGCCGGAGAACCCGGAGAGAACCCACGCAGACACGGGGAGAACATGCAAACTCCACACAGAAAGGTCGCGGGCCCGGGCCCCGGAATCGAACCCACGACCTTCTTGCTGTGAGGCGGCAGCGCTAACCACTGCGCCACCGTGTCGCCCCCTGTTATTCTCATTGCTTTGTAAATTAAAAAAGGTTTCAACAATAAATGTTATATACATGTGTATTTTTTGGAAACATCTTTCACATTTGTATGTTCTTCAACGTGTATATTTTAATAACATTTTAATAATCCTTTGTGTTTGTTCTTAAATGTCTTTTTTTTAAAACACATTTTATCATCTGCATGCTTTACCATCTCTTTGAAACACATTCTAATAAATATCTGAGTGTTTTTCAACATATTTTTCAATTCATTGAAACCTCCTCCAGTTCTCCAGTCAACTAATGTCTTCATTCTGAGGCTGCTGGTACAATTCCTCCAATGAAATCATCAACACATCAACTCTAGTGAGAGACTTTCCTTATCACTATGGACACTGTTTTGCTTTTCCCGCCGCTTCATCCTTAAACATTGGCTTCACTTTCAATATGATGCCGCAGTTTTCACAGTCGCCTCCCCTGGAGTCCTCTGGCGCCCCCCAGTTGAGGCTTTGAAAAGCGCAGGGCCAGAGGGATCAGTGGCACTGTTCAAACCCACATTCACTGACTTTACCTTCCTGTTGTTGAGTTGAAACTCCGCCCACCCTCCCAGTTTCAGGGAGCCTGATTCTAACGGAACAACTGAATCAGTGGGTCATCCATTCGGAGCTGGGTCAGAGGTCAAATTCAGAGGTCAAAGACACGTAATTCCGGATAAGAAGGTGGTGGAAAGATGATTCCACCTATGGCCTGTTGAGAAGGAAGGAATTATGTCAGAGGATCCAGGTTTAAAGTCTGTAGGACGTTCAGGAAAAAAATTGTGATCTATTAAAAAAAAAATTCCCATTACAATAAATTTCTTTTTTTTTCATTATTTTTTCCAAAAATCCAACTTCCAGAAAGTGGTTTGGACCTTTCAGACCATTTGGAGGTGAATGGACACCACTTTTCTGGAACATCTTCTCCTGCTTCGGACTCTTCAGTCTGATGTCAGTGGGGGTCAGGGCAGGGGAGGGGGCCATATGCGGCCCATTACACTTTCCAATCCGGCCCATCAAATTTGAAGGAATTATATTAATAGTCATTAAGTAATGAAATAGCTGTATTTCCTCCATTTTTCAGTGTTTTCAGAGTCATTTCAATAAAGAGCTAAACACTGGGATGCTTCTCAGGCAGATGTATTGTTGTAACACTTTTGTTCATTATTTAATTGCCATTAAAGCAACATGTTTTCTACATATCCCCTGCTATATATTTTCCTCTGTAACAGGTGTGCAGTATGGTTGGTGTTGTGATATGGCTATATACGAGAAGTATTATAGCTTATCTATATAATAACTGGACGCTCGAACTTTCTTTTAGCATGTGCTCACTCTTTATTTGCTGTCTCCCTATCTACCTCGGTGTTCTTTATTGCTTCCGGTTTTAATGCTTATCAAAATAATGCTTCATGCTTACAACAGTAATGCTGGTGACCTTCACAATAAAGGTTTAAACGGTATCCAGTACAAAACATTACATCTCCCTTTAACAAAAACAAATAAGCTGTGCCTATGGAGATAATCAAATGACATGCACAAGAACTGAGGTTCTTGAATAACATTTCTGTTCCATTAAAGTTGTACTGTAAATTCTCAGCAGTGCAATTAACTTCAGAACACAATGTAACAGCAGTATACTCAAAAGTGCTACAGTATTTAAGTGTGCTACTTCAAAAAACAACAACAGTAGAAAACAATTACACTCAGTAGATCAACAAGTCCTCCTGTGAATGGAATAACTTTGTGAGGGAATAACTCTGACAGTATTCAGATTTCGAACGTCTCACAGATTTGAATGCATACGAACGCAATGCAACGCCACAATTGTTACAATGTCATCATTTATATATATATATACTTATATATATATATATAAGGGCAGTGATCCGCCTACACCCTATACAATCAATTATAAGTCGAGAACTTGCCTCGGCTTCATGATACGTCCAAACCTTGTGCGTTGGCAAGGCTCAGTGTGAACAGGTTCGCACTCGGACTCAGTGTGATGGTGTTGTGCACCTGGGCTCTCTTGTGTAGTGCTGGAGTCGTCATCGCTGGCCTCTGGTTGCTGTGTGATGGGTGCATTGTTGTCTAGCAGATGTCGTCGGTTGCGTCTGAATGACTGGCCCTCACTGGTCTGGATGTGGTAGCTCCGCGGTGTCTCAGCTGGTCGAATGACTGTCGCTGGTTTCCAGGTGCCATCTTCCTGCTGGAAGCGGATGGGTGCTCCGGCGTGCAGGGTTGACATCGGTCTGGTAGATCTGTCGTAGTGTTGTTTCTGGCGCTGCTGACAGTCTTCCCTCCTTGCATGGACAGTAGCCTTGGGAGCCACTTGAGGTCGGAGTTGCTGAGTCGTCGTAGGCAGGATGGAACGTAGTCTGCGGCTCATCAGGGTCTGGGCTGGTGATTTGAGTCCGTCGACAGGTGTGTTCCTGTACTCCAGAAGGCAGAGGTATGGGTCTTTCTTGTCCTCTTTGGCCTTGGTGAGGATTCGTTTTGCAGTTTGAACGTTTTTTTCCGCTAACCTGTTGCTCTGCGGGTAGTGTGGGCTCGAAGTGATGTGCTGGAAGCCCCACGACTTTGCAAACTGCTTGAATTCTTGGGAGTTGTAACATGGCCCATTATCGCTGACAACCCGACGGGCCATTCCATGCCTCGAAAACACTGCTTTTATCTTGCGAATTACAGCGGCTGTTGTGATATTGTGCAGGCGCTCTCTTTCAAAATACCTGCTAAGGTAGTCGCAGATAATGATGTAGTTCTCAGAGTTCCATGTGAATAAATCTGTTGCTACAGTCTCCCATGGGGTCTCTGGGATGTCATGTGAGAGCATGGGTTCTTTAGTATTAGAACTGCGGTGTGTTTGGCATATGTCACACTTTTTCACTATTTCTTCGATCTGTTGACCCATGCCTGGCCAAAACATCACGTCCCTTGCTCTGTGTTTGCTTTTCTCGACTCCAAAATGTCCTGTGTGAATGCATTTGAGCATATGTGGTCTGAGCTCATGTGGAATGATTATTTTCTCACCCTTTAGCAGAATTCCATCAGCCTCTGTGATCTCATCACAGTGGTTCCAGTACTCGCTGATGAGTGGGTGACATTGCTTTCTTGTCTCAGGCCAGCCTGACCGGATGACTTGCTTCAGAGTGTAGAGCTGCTCATCCTGAGCTGTCTGCGTCTTGATGTCTTCTAGCCTATCAGCACTCACTGGAGCTGTGCTAATGACAGTATGGACTTGTGTGTCCATAGCCTCAGATAGAGACTCGTCCTCTTCATCCAGGGATTTTCTCGACAATGTGTCGGCCACCGGGATCTCTTTGCCTGGTCTGTGGATGAGAGTTATACAGTATCTTTGCATTGCAAGCAGCATGCGCTGTAAGCGCGGTGGAGCAAGAGCTAGGGGTTTGCGGAGAATAGTCTCCAGCGGTTTGTGGTCGGATTCCACAGTTATCTTTCGTCCATAAAGGTACTCGTGGAACCTCTTACACCCGTACAGGACTGCATATAGTTCTTTCTCGATCTGGGCGTAGTTCTGTTCTGTGCTGTTGAGTAGCTTGGATGCGTACGCTACTGGCCTGCCTTCCTGCATGATGGTTGCTCCCAGGCCGTGTTTTGACGCATCCACTTGTAGTGTTACTTCTTTTTCAGGATCAAAATAGGCTAACACTGGTCCCGGCTCCACTGTGATGATTTCTTTCATTTTCTGAAATGCATTTTCATGAGTCGTGTCCCATTTGAATTCTGTGTCCTGCCTAAGCAGTTGTCTGAGTGGTGCACACACGTCGGCTAGATTGGGTGCAAATCTCGCCAGGTAGTTCACCATGCCGAGCACAGTTTCGAGCTCTGCCTCACTAGCTGGCGGTGGCATGTCTCTTATGGCTTTCACCTTCGTGGTGGGCAAACAACTGGCGCGACACTGGGGTCAATTCTGAAATTGCACTCACCTGGGAATGTGCCGATGCCTTTGAAAACATCTGCATACTCATCGAGGATGTGGTCTGATTGGGTGCTGCTCTCGTTGTCACTGTTGACTGCGTACACCACTTTGATGAGTCCCAGGGCTTTGCAGGCTTTGAAGCCTAGGATTGGTGGGCCTTTGCAGTTCACTACATAGAACCTTTCGGTGGTTGACTTGGCTTTACATGTGCTTCTTATTTTGCAGTAGCTGTTGACTTCTAGCGTATGCCCGCCATAACCTGTCAACTTGCGGTCCGCTGTCATCAATTGTGCGTTAGGCATAAGTGCATTAAAATCTTTTGCTGGTATGATGCTTGCTTGTGCCCCAGTGTCCAACTTAAAAGTTAATTTCCTGTCTTGTGATCCCAACCCAACGTCTGCATATGCGCTCTCCTCGTCTTCATTTTATGTAGTAACAGTGTCCACAAATAGTTCCGAGCCATCATCATCATTGTCGTCATTTTTAACTGTGTGGATTTCTCTGTGCACTGTTCTACCTGGAATGTGAGACTTGGTTTTGCATACTTTTGCATAGTGGTTGAATTTTCGACATTTCAGGCATTGTTTACCTTTTGCTGGGCAGTCTGTGAATTTATTGTGGTGTCCTCCACACTTGCTGCATGTATTTTCATGATTCTTTGCGTTGTCATTGTGCCTACTAACACTTTTTGTGAAGCTTGGCTTTCCAGATTTGCAGTGTATGGCATGCACGTCGTGGCTGCCGTTCGCCATAATCTTTAGCTGTGCTTTTGATAGCTCGTGGGAGCGGGCAGTATCGATTGCGTTTTCAAGCGTGAGCTCCGGTCCTTGGCTAAGTAACTTTTCGCATACTCTAGGTGAGTTGGTAGCGAAAACTATGCGGTCCCTGACCATCTCATCGCTGTTTGCGTAGTTACAATCTTTAACTAACAGCTTGAGTTCTGTCACAAAGTGCTCGAATGACTCACTGTTTTCTTGCGTCTTCTCATGGAATTTGTATCTTGCAAATATGGGGTTCGCTTTTGGAGTGAGGTACTCTGAGAATTTGTCGTAGAGGTTTTTAGCAACTTAGCTTCATCTTCCGTCAGTGTCCACGTGTTGCTGACGTCCCGTCTTTTATCGCCGATCCACAGCAGAAGGAAACTGCATTTTTCCTCTTCGGCTCTGTTTTTAAGGGGTCCTGTGAACATGAGTTCTGCGTGTTCCTTGAAACTCCACCACGCATCTGGTAAATTGGATGAATCCCAATCCATTTTCGGGGTAGGTACGCCGAACGCCTCCAACTCCGACTTTTCTTCGTCGTCTTCGTCTTTTTTTTTCTTTTTCTTCTTCTTCTTCTTCTTCTTCTTCTTCGCGCGAGCGAGTCCGTAGTCGTACGACTATCACTCTGACACCATGTTGTGATATGGCTATATACGAGAAGTATTATAGCTTATCTATATAATAACTGGACGCTCCAACTTTCTTGTAGCATGTGCTCACTCTTTATTTGCCGTCTCCCTATCTACCTCGGTGTTCTTTATTGCTTCCGATTTTAATGCTTATCAAAATAATGCTTCATGCTTACAACAGTAATGCTGGTGACCTTCACAATAAAGGTTTAAACGGTATCCCGTACAAAACATTACAGTTGCTTAAAAGATGACTCGAGGGCTGTGTTTTTCGCCTTTTTATTTGCTGCAGAAGAGAATAAAAGACGTTTAACAGTCTTCTGGCTGTCTTGTTTCCCCTCATTTATACAACGCGGAACTCTGGGATTCATTGCCACACACTACAATACACAACTCACTTGAAAATAGAGAAAAAGACAGAAAAGCCCACACATTCACCTCAATCATCCCAAACCACCATGAACGGGCAAACAGTGACACCTTCTGGACAACGTGGCAATGCATAGGTGGGGTAAAATCAAAGAAAACAACACATTTTTAACAAGGGAAACATACCTGCAGAAGAGAATAAAAGACGTTTAGCAGTCTTCTGGCTGCCTTGTTTCACTAAACGGGCAAAACAACAATCTTAAAGCTGCCGACAATAATGGTGGCGAGTCAGCCATTTTATCTCTGCTGCGCTAGCCGCGTAGAGCCTGCCACAGCACAATTGGCGCGAACACAAAATTGTCAATAAAACTAAAATGAATTATTAAAACTAACATAAAACAACCGTGTAGCAGTAGCGGTATTTACGTGAGATTGGTGTACCCCAACTGGAGCATTATTATATCGTTCCTTACGGAAAAATAACTATGAATCGCTGCAGCACTTAACCTCATTTATACAACGCGGAACTGAGGGATTGATCCGCTACGCTACGTAAACCCGAAAGGTACGGAAAGAGGTGAGAGACAAACTTAAATAAAATAATAATAAAATAAAATAACACATAAAAGTAAAATTCACAATACACAACAGAATAAATGAATAATAAATAAAGTCCCCACATATGCTTCGAACTTAGAAATTTATAAATTTGATCCTTTTTAATTCCAACGCTGTTGCACTCACACTGAAAACTTGGTATTTGTAGAAAAAAGAGTTGTATTTCTAAGACTTTGCACTCACAGCTTTTAGGTTCATAACCCCCAAAATTTATCAAACTCGTGCGTATGACAGCAGAATTTTATGTACAACTTTTTTGTAGACATGCAAATGTTTAACTTTACGAATACGAATAGTTAGAATCATGGAGACATCTTTTTGACAGTAACCTTACTCCAAACAGATCCTCGTTGTGTTAGTCTCCCACCTGCAGAGAGAAGAAGAGACAGCAGGAGTCAGGACTCACGGTCCTTGAACGCATCATCACAGAGACGTTGACTGTTGATGGAGATGATGGAGTGACTGGTGTAGTGCCACATCTGGACCTAATGTTTTTCCCCAGGACAATTGGAATTTATTGCAGCATGGCATTCCGGTGAACCACCTTTGGAGGAACCAAAGGTGGTACCTGATTGGCTGTGATGCTACTTTCTCTGCAACTATCTCTACTTAAAATCTTAAAGCCGTAAAACACCCGCTCTCGGAAGAACACTTTCACCCACAAATCACAGTTGGGAGTCCACTCCGAAGCTTTCTCAGACGACCTGGTTCCAGGCAGGGACTGGTCCCACTGGCGGCCAGCGCTAGTTTTACGACCGTTATCTCTCGGCAGAACACTCCAAGGGCCATCCTCAACACAGATGTTCCTGAACATCTCAATATCAGACAATGTTAAAAACTCTATTTTCCCCTTTTCAGAGAAATCTGGAAGTCACACATCTATGACCACCATCAAAAATAAAGTATTAATGGACTTTGAATCACTCTTCTAACCTCAAAATTAACGAATTTAGGATTTCCTCCTAAAGGAAGCCTGGAGGCTTTCAAGCTTCAGGTGGAGCAAGAGTGTCCCCTAAGGGGAGGTTACAAAAGTGTTTCCTAAGTAATCGATTAAAAGTTGAATAAACTTTGAACGTCGGTTTTCCTCATATCAATGTTACATGCTTTGCCATAATCCCTATCATTACCATCACCAGTTTTCCACGTTACACTCAGGCGACTGTTACCTCAATCCCTACATACACCTTTTAAATATTGACAACCACAGATACATATATCTACTCATATATATAAATATATTTGTATACATGCCCATATAAGTGCCTGAATGCGAAATCTATTAAATCTTTCAGTTGTCTTTTAAATATAAATAAACTTACTCCTGCTTTTGTATGCATGCTTAGATAGGTTGATAGGTATTTAGATATAAAATATATGTTGAAGGTTTAATGTGCTTTGAACGCTATGTCTTCCTCAACTGTTTCCTAACTTTCGCAAGGTATGCACCATACGAAGGATCACACGGTTTTTATTTCTTCATGTTGTTCTTCTATTTCATTTTTGGTTGTTGTTTTATTTCTTTATCAGCAACGAACCCGACACCACATACATATTCATCATATGCATATAGTGTAAGACGACCCATCAGTTTTAGTGTTGGAACAGTCTTTTCATTGGTTCTTGGAGTTCAAAAGACCACCCTCTTCTCCAAGTTATCTCAGTGAATTCAGTTCCTTTGTCTCAAGAAAAGAAGAAGATGAAGAAGTAGAAGAAGAAGAAGTTGGTGTTTTAGTTTTGCTGAGTGTTGTCTAGTCTTTCTTAGTGTTGTCTTGTCTAGTTTTTTTTGTCAACTTAATTTTTCCTAATTTCTGGCAAAAGGCCAATTTAAGACAGAAGCAGAAACAACTCAGCCTCGTCCAGTGACCATTATTTTTCATTTTTAACTTTTGCCCAATCTCAACTGGCATTCTCAGCCCTGAGATTGTGATTTTTGTGGTTTTTCTTTTTGGACCAGCCAAGCAGTTTTTCCTTCCTCGAAACCGTGTAATTCGTTTGATCACCAAAATTACAACTGGTTACGAAGGAAGACTCTACTCTGATGCCAAAACGCCAGTGAAGCCACCTGCAGGACAGAGCAGAACGGGCAGTTCCACCTCGACGGTCGGTGTGCTAATCCAAGCTCCCTGCGCGGTACCGGACCCGAACGGTACAGTACAAACTCCCAGGACCAACTTGGAAGAAGTTCATCCAACGTAAGCCCTCATCATTCGCTCACTGTCTCAAAGAGTCTGGTGTCGCATCAGCTTAACAAATAACTGCCAAATCATTTTTGCTAGACTCAGCCACAACAAGTCTAGTAGACAAACCAAACTCTTTTATATTTCTTCTTTTATTTTGTTACTTTTAGCTTAAGTTTAGGTTTTCTTTACTTTCTCTCTCTCTCTCTCTCTCTCGCCCACTCTCTCTCTCTCTCTCTCACACACACACACACACACACACACACATACGCATGCACGCACGCACACCCAACACTCGCACAGTTCGTTGCTGATTGTGTCTTTATGACCACATTCATGTCATGCTGTTCTGTGAGAACCATCTATTGTTACACAAATAAATGCACATTAAGCCTGATGTCATTGTTTGACTGACTTATTAAAGTGTGGTTCAAATCCCTGCGTATCGTCAAGAACTGCCCGTTAAGGAGACGGTATTGTGACTGATTCTGGCGTTTCCTGCTGACGTCAACCACCAAAAAGCAGGTGGTGCCCCGATCAAATCATATTAAATATTATAAATATTAAAATTATTCATTTCTTTTTGATGTCCGTTTCCACTCCTTTGTGAGTTTGATCGATTAAATTAATCAATCAACTCCCCCCACTACACTGGTGAGAAGAACCAGTCACATGTCAAGTGTGGAACATATGAAGGTCATGTGACCATGGAGTGTTGGACTGATACTGAGGCCTGATGAAGATGAACTGATCAATAATTGAGTGGTGAACTGAGAGAAGAAGCAGTTTGGCAGCAGATGTTGGATGAATGAGGAGCAGCTGGACGTCACCATCCTCCTCTCACACTGGGACTGGGAACACTGGACCTCTGCTGTGGGATCAACTGGCTTTGGTGCTGGAACCATCATCCACTGGTTCCAAACCAGTACTGACCTCACACTCTCCAGTTGATAGTCTCTGCTGTGGACAAGATCCTGCAGTGGCTTCATTGCTGATTCCTTCAGGTGGTTCCATCTCAGGTCCAGGTGTCTGAGGTGGGAGGGGTTGGACTTCAGAGCTGAGAGCAGCCAATCACAGCTGAGCTCTGACAACCTGCAGTTACTCAACCTGAATAGAGAATAAATGATGGAGAGTTTATAATGATGGAGAGTTTTTCCAGGGTGTCATCACTCAGAAAATCAAAGTGAAATGTCCACTTCAGAATCTGACACTACAGAAAATGTCACCTTGAAATTAAATCCTCAGTCCAAAACTAATGTGTGTTGAAATGATGATGACCTGTCAGTTTTTTTTCTTTATCTTTTTTTATTTTAGACACTAACAGAATAAAATGTTCAGACCTCAAAGTCATTTTGATATGAATAAACCACCAGTTCAATGCTTATTCAACACGTGAGATGAACTGTGTTTGGTGCTGAAACCATCATCCACTGGTTCCAAACCAGTACTGACCCCAGACTCTCCAGTTTACAGTGTGGACTCTGCAGAAAACCACTCAGCTCCTTCACTCCTGAATCCTTCAGCTGTAAGTTCCAACTCAGGTCCAGGAGTCTGAGGTGGGAGGGGTTGGACTTCAGAGCTGAGAGCAACCAATCACAGCTGAGCTCTGAAAAACTGCACTTCCACAACCTGAATACAGAATAAATGATGGAGAGTTTATAATGATGGAGAGTTTTTCCAGGGTGTCATCACTCTGAAAATCAAAGTGAAATGTTCACTTCAGAATCTGACATTACAGAAAATGTCACCTTGAAATTAAATCCTCAGTCCAAAACTAATGTGTGTTGAAATGGTTTGGTCACATGACCACTGATGACCTGTTTTAAATTTCAAACATGAACAGAATGAAGTTTTCATATTTCTAGATGTCATTTTGATATGAATAAACCTTCATTTCAATGTTTATTCAACATGTGTGATGAACTGTGTTTGGTGCTGAAACCATCATCCACTGGTTCCAAACCAGTACTGACCTCAGAGTCTCCAGTTTACAGTCTGGACTCTGCAGAAAACCACTCAGCTCCTTCACTCCTGAATCCTGCAGCCGGTTCTCACTCAGGTCCAGGTGTCAGAGGTGGGAGGGGTTGGACTTCAGAGCTGAGTGCAGCCAATCACAGCTGAGCTCTGACAAACTGCACCTCTCCAACCTGAATAGAGAATAAATGATGGAGAGATTTTCCAGGGTGAAATAATGACAGTGGCTGGAGGTGAATGTGATAACAATGTGCAGTGTTGAGTGGAAGAAGCACTGCTTTACACTGGTGGTGACTGTTGACTGAGACAAGGATGAAATAGATCCTGGAACTCAGCCTGGTCTGGAGCAGCTCACTCCACACAATACATCTCCTTGGTAACTTCTAGCAGAACATATCTCACTTCCACCTATCCCACTGTTGTGCAACCAGATCACACATCAATTGATCCAGGATAACCAAGATATCCCAGCTTAATCCCTCATCCTAGTTTCCTGCAACAGGGCCCAGTGAAGTGAAAATCATGACAACAATAACAAGAGTGATACAAGTTGTAGAGTGAAGAGGATGAACTGACCTTAGAGTCTCCAGTTTACAGTCTGGACTCTGCAGAAAACCACTCAGCTCCTTCACTCCAGAATCCTGCTGCTGGTTGAGACCCAGGTCCAGCTCTCTGAGGTGGGAGGGGTTGGACTTCAGAGCTGAGAGCAGCCAATCACAGCTGAGCTCTGACAACCTGCAGTTGTCCAACCTGAATAAAGAATCAATATTTGATTTCTTCCATGGTGTAAATGTCATATTAAGAGTCATTTTCCCTGTTGATGATCCAGATGTGTAGCTGTTGAGATCATTGAGTCATTCCCTCAAACAAGTCATTGTGCAAGTGTGTTGTCAACACAATAACAACAGCAATGTGTCAGTCAGTGTGCAGCCAATCAGCAGTGAAGATGGAAAAGAATCAGTGAGTCCTTTGTGTGCTCAGTCATGTGACCTTAATCACCAATCAACAACTTCCATTGAGCTCCAAAGTGACTGGAGACATTTTCCACACTTTCTTCACCATCCAAAGTCTTTTCTGGCTGCAGATTGTTGACATGAAAATATCAACAACATCCACTTTGTCGAGATGAGTCTTTAATATCTGCTTCGAAGTCTTCACACTGAGCAGCGTTACACACCCGCTGTCATCTGCTGACACACACTTTCCACCAGTAGAAAGCAGGAACTGACCTGAGAACTTCCAGTCTGCAGTTTGGACTCTGCAGTCCAGCACAGAGCAGCTTCACTCCAGGATCCTTCAGGGTGGTCCCACTCAGGTCCAGCAGTGTGAGGTGGGAGGGGCTGGACTGCAGAGCTGAAGACACCACTGCACACTGAAGCTCTGAGAGTTGAACACTGAATGAAGGAGAGCAGAGTGAGCTTTGGATTGAAATTCATCTCAGTGGAGTTGAGCTGCACTTTATGACAGAGCATCAAACATTCCTGCCACTGCATAAAGTTCAGTCTCAGAGTGGCTTTGCTGCATTTCAACATGATGAATGTGACCTTGTCAAAGATTCTCTTCTCTTGACCACTGACCACAACATCTGACACCTTTTCACCTTCTGAGGAATTTATCACTGTCAAATCAAACTAGAATTAGACTGAGAAACAAGGACATTAGTGTTCTTACTGTGTTCCAGAGGCTCCAGGTTCATTACTGAAGTTTATAGCTCGATCCATGGACCAGTCACTCTTCAGAGACACCCCACTGGACCCTGGAGACTTCAGTCTCTGTGTCTTGGAAGCAACTCTGCAAATACAACACACAGGGATAGATCCTCAAAGAAGGGCGCGCAGTGGTAAAATGCGGCGCATTTTGCGGCGAGATTGCAGCTGCAATCTGTGCCACAGGTGCGGCTCCTGAAACAGGTGCAAATGTTGCGGTCTGGCAACCTGAGAGCAGTTTGCGGCCAAAGGTTGTTCGTGAGTGCGTGTGTTTGGTTTGTGTTCATGGATGCAGAAAAGAAAACAGCATTTTCAGATGGTGGGCTGGCTGCCCTCGCTACTGAAGCAAGTAGACATGCAACAAAATTAAAGCAAAACAATTTATATCTTCCTCTCTTTAAAATCAAGTCAAACAGCAAAACTCTGCTAGGATAATCGCGCTCCTGTGCGCGTGCCTGGCATTACGATGCCTCCTCCGTCTTACAACACTGCTACCATAATGGAAAGAAAGCCAAGACGCAAGACGCGTTAGTCATTATATAAGCAAGACAATCACCAACACCCCAGTACCATTTGTATTTTCCATAGCCTATCCAAAATACTGGCATATATACTGTAGTCTATGCCTATCTATGTATAAGATTTGGGGAGCCATATATATATTTCAAGCTTTTCAGAGAGGAAAGTTTCACTCAGGAGCAAGAAACACTTTGACAGACAGAAACTGCGACTGGTTTTGGTTGGCGGTGTTTCCGTCTATCAAACTGCGTGCGGACACGAGCGCAAACTCTTTCTGGATCTGCCGCTGTTTGAATAAGGCATATTTGCAATCGAAGGGGGTGTGTCCTTTTGCGCATAGTCTGGCGCAGCCCTGCCACTACCTGCACCTCTGCGCATTTTCCGCCGATTTTCACGTTTGCGTCCCCTCTGTAGACCGGAATCACGGTTTTTGGCGCCATTTACGCGGAGTTTCTGCCGCAAAAGCCGCGCAATCGCTTTGTGGATCTGGCCCACAGTGTTCTTACTGTGTCTCAGGAGGTCCAGGTTCATTACTGAAGTTTAGAGGTTCAAGTCTGGAGTGGTGACTCTTCAGAGACACACAGCTGAACCCTGGAGACGCTGCTCCTCCGTCCTCCTCTTCCTCCACTCGAACACTCATCTTGAGCTGGAGGTCAAACAGGAAGTGAGGCAGTGAGCTCCGAACACTCTGACTTCCACTTGGGAGCGAGAGAACAGGAAGAAATCAACCAGACTGAAGTCACATTGTTGACTCCTCCTGGCCATTGTCGCACTCTGCTGCTCTGGGGGCCCAGTTGCTTCTTTTTCTCTGATCGTTCAAAGCTCTTTGAGACGTTTTTGGATGTGATTTAGCGCTGTACAAATAAAAGTTGATTGATAAAAAGTTGACTAGCGTCACATTAGATGAGGTGTTTAGTCAGTCAGGACTCACCTGCTGCTGCTGCTGCTGCTGCTGCAACGCTTCAAAATGGAGCCTGACACAAAACCTGTTTCACTTTAGGCTTCTTTTCCTGTTTCTGCTGCTCACTGTGGCCCTTACCATTATAGGAAGTCACATGATGCCTTGTGTGTGTGGAAGTGAGAGAGAGACAAAGTGCACAAACATGTGTGTGTGTGTGTGTGTGTGTGTGTGTGTTCTTCTTGTGACATACTATCGGGCAGTTTGCTCCCCATTATAGGGAGCATTAGCACCACCTACGGTCTGTAACCTTGAAGAAAATCAAAAGGTGCTCCTATTAATTCTGTGTTGTGTAGAAAGTCAAAGCAATGCTTGGAGACTTCCTTCAGCTCCACTCTTCAGTAGATTTTCTCAGGCGACGTGGAGCCTCTTCTCCTCTCCTGCCCACATCTTCCACACATTAAACTGCTCCACACTGTTCACACTTCCCATCCACATGCTGGACTCCTGTCTGGAGAGTCTCAGCCTCGCTGTTGTCTCAATCTTGATTTTCATTCATTGTTTTCATTCATTCATGTTGGCATGGCAGAAAGATCAACTCCCCAGTATGATACAACTGATGGTTGCATTGTATGGGGCGTTGTTTGTAAAGTTTCTCATGCTTAAAATAATAGCAACATTTTGTCACATTTAGCTTCAAATCATGTTTTATAAACATTTGTGTGCATTTTTGTAAGTCACTTTTTAGCACATTTAACACTTTAAATCTAAATGTGAAATCGAAATCGAAATGTTAAATCTAAATGTTACACCTAAATGTTTCGGGTGAAACTAAACATTTAGCTAATATGCAAATTCAAGCTGCCGGCAACTGGAAGTACCACAATAAAAGCTCGGCGATGTTGAACTCTGTTTTTAGTGTCAAATAACGAATAAACAACTATCTTTCTGGAGAAGCTGCCTCTTGGACATAGATTACGGTGATTATAAGTACCCAAAATGACAAACCTGTTTGGAGAAACTATATTTTACGAGTACCTTGAGTGTTTAGTGTCACTTAGTTTTGTGCGGGACTTACGACCTGTAGCCCCTACAACCAGCCACCAGGGTGTGGCTCATGAACCTGCGCTGGCCTCCACAGCCGTGGTCATGCATACACTGCTAACATGTCCGACTCGACGCTGGCAGAAAACATCGGCAGAGCCGTTTTGGTGGCTGTACGAAACAAATGTTGCTGTTATTTTAAGCATGTAGAACTTTACAAACGGCGCCCCGTATTATGGAGGAAGGCGCAGGTTCATGAGAAGAGGAAGGCAGAACTCGGAGCTGCGAGGACCGACCTGTCATAGGAACGTTTAATAGTTCAAGGCCACATTTGAACACATTATATTTCTTATTGACATATATTAGCTGTGACCTGTGTAAAATAGCTGGCTGTTAATCAATATGTGATTTTTTTCAGCATGTGTTCATTTTTCTGTAAAGTCTGGAGTAGAAGGTAGTTTTGACTTCAGGGCGCCCCCTGGCGGCTCTTTACAGAACTACAGTTGCCATAACTTGTTGGCAGTCCATGATGACGGTGAGAAAATGTGATTTCCTCTTTGAAGAGCTGCACCTGTTTCTCCCTGACCTGATGAGACAGGACACTTGTTGAGGATGTGACACTTCCTGTCAGCTCCTGAGGACAACAAGGAGGCCGAGCTCTCTCATGCCCCTACTGGCTGCACTCTGGAAGAGCCCTCCCCATCCTCAGGACCAAGTGATCCTCCTCAACATGAACACATCACTTCCATCTGAGGAAGAAGAGACGGCAGAAGTCAGTACTCACACTTCAGTCCTTGAACGCATCATCAGAGACATTCACTGCTGTTGAGTGGAGATGATGGAGTCACTGGTGATGAGAAGCAGACTCTCCGTCACATATGGTCTCAATGTCAACACAGAGTGTGTTGGACTGATACTGAGACGTGATGAAGATGAACTGATCAATCATTTCCTGCTGGAATGAGAGAGTCAACAGTTGTCTCCAGATGTGATGGTGAGTGAATGATAGTGAGTCACTCCATATAGAAATATATCATCTACTTGATGATTTTTGAGGTGGGCAGAGCTGGTGGCTCTCAGACAGTGGGGGTGGTGCTTCCTGCCATGAAAGGCGGCCTGATAACAGCTTGATGGCATCTGGAGAAGCTTTTGGCTCTGTAAAGGAGAATGGATGGTACTGGAGACCAGCATGGACAGATAGAGGAGCTGAGTCTGTTGGTCTGTGCTGCTGGTCCTAAAAGCCAAACATCCTTCTCTGTTCTTCAGCGTTCCTCTGCAGTCAATATAAATGACAGTCATCATAATTCAATTCATTTTCAAGTCATCAACCTTTATAGTGCAATTCAAATGTTTGTGAAAAAACATCCCAATGATAACAGTATTTTTTTTCAAAAAAAAAAATAGTCAAAACTACCTTCTACTCCAGACTTTACAGAAAATGAACACCCGCTGAAAAAAATAACACATTGATTAACAGCCAGATATTTAGACACACATTGTGTTTCTAATAATATGTCAATAAGAAACACAATGTGTTCAAATGTGGCCTTGAACCTTGAAACGTTCCTATGACGTGTCGGTCCCTCGCAGCTCCGGAAGTTCTGCCACTGAGATCAGTTGTATCATACTGGGAGTTGATCTTTCTGCCCACTGCCAACAAGACATTTCCACCAAACAGAAAAACTATGTCAAAATAATAATAATGCTAAAATAAATGAAATAAACAAATCAAGATTGAGACAACAGCAAGGCTAAGACTCTCCAGACAGGAGTCCAGCATGTGGATGGGAAGTGTGAACATTGTGGAGCAGTTGAATGTGTGGAAAGATGTGGGCAGGAGAGGAGAAGAGGGTCCACGATCGCCTGAGAAAACTTCCACTTGGAGCTGTAGAGGAGCAGGAAGAAATCAACCAGACTGAAGTCATATTTTGTTGACTCCTCTTCCCTGGCCATTGTCGCACTCTGCTGCTCTCTGGGGCCCAGTTGCTTCTTTTTCTCTGATAAGTTCAAAGCTCTTTGAGACGTTTTGGATGTGATTTAGCGCTGTACAAATAAAAGTTGATTGATAAAAGTTGACTAGCGTCACATTAGATGAGGTGTTTAGTCAGTCAGGACTCACCTGCTGCTGCTGCTGCTGCTGCTGGCAGCTTCAAAATGGAGCCTGACACAAAACCTGTTTCACTTTAGGCTTCTTTTCCTGTTTCTGCTGCTCACTGTGGCCCTTACCATTATAGGAAGTCACATGATGCCTTGTGTGTGTGGAAGTGAGAGAGAGAGACAAAGTGCACAAACATGTGTGTGTGTGTGTGTGTGTGTGTGTGTGTGTTCTTCTTGTGACATACTATCAGGCAGTTTGCTCCCCATTATAGGGAGCATTACATCCTACGGTCTGTAACCTTGAAGAAAATCAAAGGTGCTCCCTATTAATTCTGTGTTGTGTAGAAAGTCAAAGCAATGCTTGGAGACTTCCTTCAGCTCCACTCTTCAGTAGATTTTCTCAAGCGGCGTGGAGCCTCTTCTCCTCTCCTGCCCACATCTTCCACACATTAAACTGCTCCACACTGTTCACACTTCCCATCCACATGCTGGACTCCTGTCTGGAGAGTCTCAGCCTCGCTGTTGTCTCAATCTTGATTTTCATTCATTGTTTTCATTCATTCATGTTGGCATGGCAGAAAGATCAACTCCCAGTATGATACAACTGATGGTTGCATTGTATGGGGCGTTGTTTGTAAAGTTTCTCATGCTTAAAATAATAGCAACATTTGTCACATTTAGCTTCAAATCATGTTTTATAAACATTTTGTGTGCATTTTTGTAAGTCACTTTTTTAGCATTTAACACTTTAAATCTAAATGTGAAATCGAAATCGAAATGTTAAATCTAAATGTTACACCTAAATGTTTCGGGTGAAACTAAACATTTAGCTAATATACAAATTCAAGCTGCCGGCAACTGGAAGTACCACAATAAAAGCTCGTGATGTTGAACTCTGTTTTTAGTGTCAAATAACGAATAAACAACTATCTTTCTGGAGAAGCTGCCTCTTGGACATAGATTACGGTGATTATAAGTACCCAAAATGACAAACCTGTTTGGAGAAACTATATTTTACAGTACCTTGAGTGTTTAGTGTCACTTAGTTTTGTGCGGGACTTACGACCTGTAGCCCCTACAACCAGCCACCAGGGTGTGGCTCATGAACCTCTTCGCTGGCCTCCACAGCCGTGGTCATGCATACACTGCTAACATGTCCGACTCGCGCTGGCAGAAAACATCGGCAGAGCCGTTTTGGTGGCTGTCACGAAACAAATGTTGCTGTTATTTTAAGCATGTAGAACTTTACAAGCAGGCGCCCGTATTATGGAGGAAGGCGCAGGTTCATGAGAAAGGAAGGCAGAACTCGGAGCTGCGAGGACCGACCTGTCATAGGGCGTTTAATAGTTCAAGGCCACATTTGAACACATTATATTTCTTATTGACATATATTAGCTGTGACCTGTGTAAAATAGCTGGCTGTTAATCAATATGTGATTTTTTTTTCAGCATGTGTTCATTTTCTGTAAAGTCTGGAGTAGAAGGTAGTTTTGACTTCAGGGCGCCCCCTGGCGGCTCTTTACAGAACTACAGTTGCCATAACTTGTTGGCAGTCCATGATGACGGTGAGAAAAATGTGATTTCCTCTTTGAAGAGCTGCACCTGTTTCTCCCTGACCTGATGAGACAGGACACTTGTTGAGGGATGTGACACTTCCTGTCAGCTCCTGAGGACAACAAGGAGGCCGAGCCTCTCATGCCCCCTACTGGCTGCACTCTGGAAGAGCCCTCCCCCATCCTCAGGACCAAGTGATCCTCCCTCAACATGAACACATCACTTCCATCTGAGGAAGAAGAGACGGCAGAAGTCAGTACTCACACTTCAGTCCTTGAACGCATCATCAGAGACATTCACTGCTGTTGAGTGGAGATGATGGAGTCACTGGTGATGAGAAGCAGACTCTCCGTCACATATGGTCTCAATGTCAACACAGAGTGTGTTGGACTGATACTGAGACGTGATGAAGATGAACTGATCAATCATTTCCTGCTGGAATGAGAGAGTCAACAGTTGTCTCCAGATGTGATGGTGAGTGAATGATAGTGAGTCACTCCATATAGAAATATATCATCTACTTGATGATTTTTGAGGTGGGCAGAGCTGGTGGCTCTCAGACAGTGGGGGTGGTGCTTCCTGCCATGAAAGGCGGCCTGGATAACAGCTTGGATGGCATCTGGAGAAGCTTTTGGCTCTGTAAAGGGAGAATGGATGGTACTGGAGACCAGCATGGACAGATAGAGGAGCTGAGTCTGTTGGTCTGTGCTGCTGGTCCTAAAAGCCAAACATCCTTCTCTGTTCTTCAGCGTTCCCTCTGCAGTCAATATAAATGACAGTCATCATAATTCAATTCATTTTCAAGTCATCAACCTTTATAGTGCAATTCAAATGTTTGTGAAAAAACATCCCAATGATAACAGTATTTTTTTCAAAAAAAAAAAAAATAGTCAAAACTACCTTCTACTCCAGACTTTACAGAAAAATGAACACCCGCTGAAAAAATAACACATTGATTAACAGCCAGATATTTTAGACACACATTGTGTTTCTAATAATATGTCAATAAGAAACACAATGTGTTCAAATGTGGCCTTGAACCTTCGAACGTTCCTATGACGTGTCGGTCCTCGCAGCTCCGAGTTCTGCCACTGAGATCAGTTGTATCATACTGGGGAGTTGATCTTTCTGCCCTGCCAACAAGACATTTCCACCAAATAGAAAAACTATGTCAAAATAATAATAATGCTAAAAATAAATGAAATAAACAAATCAAGATTGAGACAACAGCAAGGCTAAGACTCTCCAGACAGGAGTCCAGCATGTGGATGGGAAGTGTGAACAGTGTGGAGCAGTTGAATGTGTGGAAGATGTGGGCAGGAGAGGAGAAGAGGGTCCACGTCGCCTGAGAAAATCTAGTGAAGAGTGGAGCTGAAGGAAGTCTCCAAGCATTGCTTTGACTTTCTACACAACACAGAATTAATAGGAGCACCTTTTGATTGTCTTCAAGGTTACAGACCGGAGGTGGCGCTAATGCTCCCTAGAATGGGGCGCTAACTGCCAGATAAAACGTCACAAGAAGAACACACACACGTATGCACTTTCTCACTCTCTCTCACTCTCTCTCTATCTCTCTCTCTCTCACTCACACAAACACAGCATCATGTGACTTCCTGGAAGTGTGGGAGCAGTTGAGGCGGCTGGATGGGAGGAGCCACAGTGAGCAGCAGTAGCAGGAAGAGAAGCTGAAAGTGAAAGTTGTTCTGGGTCAGACTCCATTTTGAGGTGACGCAGCAGCAGCAGCAGCAGCAGCAGCAGCAGCAGCAGCAGGTGAGTCCTGACTGACTGAATAACTCATTCAGTGTGTCAGTAGTCAACAATGTGACTTCAGTCTGGTTGATTTCTTCCTGTTCTCTCGCTCCCAAGTGGAAGTCAGAGTGTTCTGAGCTCACTGCCTCACTTCCTGTTTGACCTCCAGCTCAAGATGAGTGTTCGAGTGGAGGAAGAGGAGGACGGAGCAGCAGCGTCTCCAGGGTCCAGCTGTGTGTCTCTGAAGAGTCACCAGTCCAAACTTCTTCCTCCAGACTTCAGTAATGAACCTGGACCTCCTGAGACACGGTAAGAACAATAAGAGTGACTCAGTAACTGGAACTGCTGTTTGACTCACTGTTCAAACAGTTGGTCCTCTGGAAAAACTGGAACCTGATGTGAGAGGAACAACCCTCTTTCTTCAACCTGACTGGAAACAGCAGTGTGTGGAGATTTATTAATGACTCTCAGCAGATCATTGATGAAAGAATCATGTTTTAAACACAGACATCAATGTTTGTGTTGCAGAGTTCAATACAAGAGAAAGAGAGCAGAGTCTCCAGGGTCCAGCTGGGAGTCTCTGAAGAGTCACCAGTCCAAAATGAACCTCCATACTTCAGTAATGAACCTGGACCTCCTGAGACACAGTAAGAACACTGTGTGTGTGTGTGTGTGTGTGTGTGTGTGTGTGTGTGTGTGTGTGTGTGTGTGTGAGAGAGAGACGCTGGATCCAGTGACGCCAGTGTTGACACTGCAGCTCCTTCACATTTCAAAGTGTTGAAATCCAGTTCAGTCCAAAGCCAAACAAGCATCACTGGAGAGAAACACAACCCAGTGTTGACTTCAAAACTGACCAGAGCTGATGAAATCATTTCTACTGGGCAGACTGGGAGCAGAGCATCATGGGAATTAGAGCTGATTGAGAACCAAACATTAAAATAAAGTTCATGTCAAAGACAAAATGAAGAATTTCAATAAACAAAGATTAAAAAGTGACGAGTTGATCAAAGTGTCTCCATTCACAGGAGGAGGAAGAAGAAGAAGAGGAGGAAGAGGAGGGAGAAGAGTGGTGGGTGTGGAGCAGCGCTGCAACCTGCCAGTCACACCCAGACTGATCACAGTAAGACTGTCCACCTGCACCTCCTTCACTTCTCCCTCTGAGATCATGTCAGGACCTCCAGTGAGAAGATTCACTGAGGGACGTTGAGAGCAAACAGTCACACAGCAGCTTCATCACAGCAGCTGAAAAGTTGTGGAGCGAAAATGATGTTCACACTGTCACACTGATGTTTTCTTTTCCAACCTTTTCTCTGCTCCAGAGGCTGATGGTCTGCAGGAGCTTCAACAGCAGCAGAAGATCAGTCTGGAGAGGAGATGTGAACGTGTGATTGAAGGTGAAGAAGCAGGAAGTCAAACCCTCCTCAACAGCATCTACACTGAGCTCTACATCACTGAGGGACTGAGTGAGGAGGTCAACAGACAGCATGAGGTCAGGCAGCTGGAGACCAAGGAGAGCCTCCACGACCGTCCAATCAGGTGCAGCCAGATCTTTGAAGCCTCACCTGAGCAGCAGGGACTCAGAGTCAGAGTGGTGCTGACCAACGGCGTCGCTGGGGTTGGAAAAACCTTCTCAGTGCAGAAGTTCACTCTGGACTGGGCCCAGGGCCTGGAGAACCAGGACCTTCATCTGGTGCTTCCTCTCTCATTCAGGGAGCTCAACTTGGTCAAAGAGCAGCACTACAGTCTTCTGGAGCTGCTCCATGTTTTCCATCCAACGTTAGAGAAGCTCACAGCAGAGCAGCTGCATGTCTGCAAACTTCTCTTCATCTTGGACGGCCTGGATGAAAGCAGACTGGCTCTGGACTTTGAGAAGAACCAGGTGGTGACTGACGTGACTCAGAAGAAGTCAGTCAGCATCCTGCTAACAAACCTGATCAGAGGAGATCTGCTTCCCTCGGCTCTGCTGTGGATAACTTCCAGACCTGCAGCAGCCAATCACATCCCTCCGTCATGTGTGGACCGGCTGACAGAAGTACGAGGCTTCACCGATGACCAGAAGGAGGAGTATTTCAGGAGGAGGTTTAGAGATGGAGAAGATGTGTCCAGCAGGATCATCTCCCACATCAAGTCCTCCAGGAGCCTCCACATCATGTGTCAGATCCCGGTCTTCTGCTGGATCACTGCCACAGTTCTGAAGAGCATGATGAGCTCAGAGCAGAGAGGAGAGCTGCCCAAGACCCTGACTGACATGTACTCACACTTCCTGCTGGTCCAGACCAAGAGGAAGCAGCACAAGTATGGAGGAGGTCCACAGGAGCTGACGGAGGCTGACAGGGAGCTTCTTCTGAAGCTGGGCCAGCTGGCATTTGAACATCTGGAGAGTGGAAACATCATGTTCTACAGTGAAGACCTGGAGAAGTGTGGTCTCAGTGTGACTGACGCCTCTGTGTACTCAGGAGTTTGTACAGAGATCTTCAGAAGAGAGAGTGTGATCTTCCACAAAACCGTCTACTGCTTCGTTCATCTGAGCGTCCAAGAGTTTCTGGCTGCAGTCTACAGCTTCCACTGTCACACCAAGAGGAAGATGACAGACGATGGTCACTCTGGAGAATCCCTGGATGAGTTCCTGAAGAGGATGATGGAGAAATTCCTGCAGAGTCCAAATGGTCACCTGGACTTGTTTGTTCGCTTTCTCCATGGACTCAGTCTGGAATCCAACCAGAAACTCTTAGGAGGCCTGCTGGGTCTCACTGACAACCATCCAGGAACCTTACAGAAGGTCATTAACAACCTAAAGGAGATGAACACTGATGTTTCTCCTGACAGAAGCATCAACATCTTCCACTGTCTGCTGGAGGTGAAGGATCAGTCAGTGCATCAGGAGGTCCAAGAGTTCCTGCAGTCAGAGAACAGATCAGAGAAGGAACTCTCAGCCATCCAGTGTTCAGCTCTGGCCTACGTGCTGCAGATGCCAGATGAGGTTCTGGAGGAGTTGGACCTCAGCAAGTACAACACAACCAGGGAGGGAAGATTGAGACTGATTCCATCTGTGAGGAACTGCAGGAAGGCTGTGATACGTTTAGGAAGGTACGTAAACTCTGTGTGTGTGTGTGTGTGTGTGTGTGTGTGTGCTCTTGGTGTTAGCCACCCTGCTATATCAGCAGCTCCTCCAGTCACAGGGTGGATCAACATCAGCAGGTCCACTTGTGGCTGCAGGTCTGCAAGAAGACAATGAGGGAAACACTGAGTGGTGACTTTTAGCAGGTGGCTGTCAACACAGGGCGAACTCAGCTGCTTTGTGTTGTATGGTGAGTGGAGTGAAGCTGCTCCACTGGAGTCCAGGATGGAGATGAAGACGTCACAGTGGCAGAATGAGGAGCTTTGAGCAGTGTGAAGGATTCATTGGTGATGATGGTTATGATGGTGATGGTGATGATGATGATGATGATGATGATGATGATGATGATGATGATGATGACGATGACGATGATGATGACTATGATGGTGATGTGATGGTGATGATGACGATGATGATGATGATGATGATGGCTATGATGATGATGATGACTATGATGGTGGTGATGATGGTGATGATGATGACTATGATGATGGTGATGATGGTGTTGATGGTGATGATGATGGTGATGATGGTGATGACGATGATGATGATGATGACGATGATGATGACTTTGATGATGGTGATGGTGATGATGGTGATGGTGATGATGGTGATGATGGTGATGATGATGATGTAAGCAGCAACTTCTCACTCTGCTCTCCTTCATTCAGTGAACTCTCAGAGCTTCACTGTGCAGTGGTGTCTTCAGCTCTGCAGTCCAGCCCCTCCCACCTCACACTGTTGGATCTGAGTCACACCACCCTGAAGGATCCTGGAGTGAAGCTGCTCTGTGCTGGACTGCAGAGTCCAAACTGCAGACTGGAAGTTCTCAGGTCAGTTCCTGCTTTCTACTGGTGGACAGTGTGTGTCAGCAGATGACAACTGATGTGTAACGCTGCTCAGTGTGAAGACTTTGAAGCAGATATTAAAGACTCATCTAGACAAAGTGGATGTTGTTGATATTTTCATGTCAACAATCTGCAGCCAGAAAAGACTTTGGATGGTGGAAGTGTGGAAGTGTGGAAAATGTCTCCAGTCACTTTGGAGCTCAATGGAAGTTGTTGATTGGTGATGAAGGTCACATGACTGAGCAGAAGATCCTGTGAATAAATATTCGAGGCAGATTAATAGTGCAGCAGTATCTCTTCATCTTGTCCTTTGAATGTGTTTGACCTGTAACGAGACTCTGATGACTGAAAACAACCACAAGCACACAAAGGACTCACTGATTATTTTCCATCTTCACTGCTGATTGTCTGCACACTGACTGACACACTGCCGTTGTTATTGTGTTGACAACACACTGGCACAATGACTCGTTTGAGGGAATGACTCAGTGATCCCAACAGCTGCACATCTGGATCATCAACAGGAAGAAATGACTCTTAATATGACATTTACACCATGGAAGAAATCAAATATTGATTCTTTATTCAGGTTGGAAAGCTGCAGGTTGTCAGAGATCAGCTGTGATTGGCTGCTCTCAGCTCTGAAGTCCAACCCCTCCCACCTCAGACACCTGGACCTGAGAGGGAACCAGCTGCAGGATTCAGGAGTGAAGGTGCTGAGTGGTTTTCTGCTGAGTCCAGACTGTAAACTGGAGACTCTGAGGTCAGTTCACCCTCTTCACTCTACAACTTCTATCACTCTTGTTATTGTTGTCATGATTTTCACTTCACTGCTGTTGGAAATTCAATTTGCAGTCACTGGTTTGTGTTTGAAATGAGTGAAACTGGGTTTAAATTTCACAGTGTGTAAAACCCTGCCATCTAGTGGTCAGATTTCAGAATGCAGTGTTCTTGCTGGCCCTCCCTCTCCCCATCTTGCCAGTGAAATAAGGTGGCCTTCCAGCATCATAAAGGATGTGGTTGACAGCAAAGGTGTCTAGTTCTCTGTATAATGATAAAGTTCCATCAATACAAATATTACAACCATCACAATCAGTCATAGTCACAGCAGACAGTCCAGTGTGAGCATGATTTTTCCACACATTTGTCCTCCAGCAGTGGCCAGCTAGCGCTAGCATTAGCCACCTGTATGAGCACTTAGATACTGTCGATAGATCCAGCTGGACTCAGCAGAAGGTCAAGTGTCAATGCAGGTTCTATCATCTCAGTCAGTTCAGTATTGATGAGCAAGATGCAGAAAAGATTCCACTGCATTTCAGTCACTTAATAACCATTTGTTCTCAGCATTTGCTTTATTAGAGGATTCCAGCTTCCAACCATCAATATGAAACTGTCTCTCAAACTGATCTTCCCAACCAGCCGCTTACAATCATGGTGGTGCAAGATGGCCACGACCTTTGACCTTCTGTCTGTTTATATAAAGAGCCGTTCTAACCGTTCCAGAGGACTTTTATTTTCTACTAATCAAAAACTTCAAACTATATTGATGGTTGTATATGAAGCTTTCAGCAATAAATCTGGACTGATTTTACACACTGAACCTCTGAGGCAAAATGAATCAATGAATTCCAACATTGTTAACAGCTGATCAGTGGTCACATGACTGAACAGGTTGATATAAAATATTTTATTCTGGTAATGAATTATTTTGCTATTCTTGTGCTTCTGATTGGTTTAATGGACATTGCAGTGTTATAGACATTCATATTTTTTAATGTCAAATAATGATTAAAACTCCACTCACTCCATCATTTATTCTTTATTCAGGTTGTGGGACTGCAGTTTGTCAGAGCTCAGCTGTGATTGGCTGCTCTCAGCTCTGAAGTCCAACCCCTCCCACCTCAGACACCTGCACCTGAGTGGGAGCCAGCTGCAGGATTCATCAGTGAAGGTGCTGAGTGGTTTTCTGCAGAGTCCAGACTGCAAACTGGAGACTCTGAGGTCAGTTCACCCTCTTCACTCTACAACTTGTATCACTCTTGTTATTGTTGTCATGATTTTTCACTTCACTTCACTGCTGTTGGAAATTCAATTTGCAGTCACTGGTTTGTGTTTGAAATGATTGAAACTGGGTCTAAAGCAGCGGTGTCTGTAGTATTTTGGGCAGGACACAATAATCAGCCTGGCTTGACTTCAGAACACTTCTTTTACTAGGTGACTTCCGGGCAACAGACACACACAGTACAGGTGCCGCTTGGCTCAATTAACGCACACCAAAAAATGTTGGCCCACCCAAAACATAACACAGCAACTGCCTTTTTCAGTGATAACTCACCCCATGACACTCTTATTATCAATCATTCCAATCTATTACAGTGTCAAACTCATTTTAGTTTGCGGGCCACAAAGAAGAAATCTATTCCCAAGTGGGCCGGACCACTAAAATCATGGCAATGGTAATAATAAGGTAGAAATAACAACAACTTCCAATTGTTTTCTTTGTTTTACTTTGTTAGGGTTCTTTGAGCACTCTGCAGTCTGCATCAGTGTTGCCAACTCCTCAGTGCTATTGGCTGTCCTGAAAGTCGCTAGAAGTCGCTTGATGACGCCATCGTCTAATTTGCATAATTGACAATTTGCAGTTGATCGCAATGGATGCTGTAGGAGAGGAATAACGTCAAAAAGAGAGAGAGAGACAAAAAGAAGGAGAAAGAGAGTAAAAAAACACCCTAATATGTTTTAGGTATTTTTTTTTATCACATATAAATTAGGGCTGGGCAAGTTAACGCGTTATTGTCTCGTTAACTCATTTATTTATAAACACCGACAATTATTTGCTGCTATGTGCTGTAGGAGCCCTGAGTAGGGATGGGCGATATATCGGCGTTTGCGTTATATAGTCAAAAAATTCACCGCGTTAAGAATATGTCATCTCGCGCTGAAAACGATAAACTCGTGCTGATGACGTAATAACGTGCGCAACGCACTTGCTGCTGGTAACCGGCAGCGCATGTGTCGCATAATAACAAGCGGGGCTGATAGCGTACCCACCGTGCTCGAGAATCCATCGTGGATTGTGTGCAAAGTCAAAGTAAACACCACAGAAACGATTTGCAAACATCCTTATTTACTTTTTCCTTACTTTTACCTTTTCTTTTGGGTCGGCGGATCAGGATGTTGAGGCAGGAAACGCAAAAATGTTCGCAAACTTTTACTGGCACAACTCCGAGTCAGTTTTAGCATGGACCTTTTCAGGCTTTGTGTTCTAAAGTTACTCGAAGCAGACGTTGAACTCTGTCGTTTATCCACAGCGTCTTTTCAAGAGCGATCTTTCTTTCTGTTCTCTGTGGCGCTTTTTTTTTTTTTTTTTTAGCGAGCTACTGCTTCTGCAAACACGGCATGCTTCAGGCGTTCTTCTTCTTCTTCCACCTTCAAGGAATAAACTTGTGGCGCCACACCAGGCCGGGCATAGGTACTACATCGTTTTCAGTCGTTTCCAGCGTATCTGTGTAAACGGGATCTATTTTAATTTTATTTATTTATTTATTTATTTATTTTAATACGGCTTCGTGTAAACGCGTTTTTTTTCGAGTGCGGTTTCAAATATATGCAGTTTAAAAAATAAATAAATCCCCAAACATTGAGTTGAATTGTTTTATATTTTTTTATTGTTATCGCAATAAATGCCAGAAATTATTGTGATAAAACTTTTAGTCCATATCGCCCTCCCTAGCTGTGAGTTTCTAATGTTTATATTTGGGAGCGCACTTCTTTAACACCTGGGTAGGGTGTGTGTGTGTCACTGTGGGGTGTAGCCACAACGCTATTTAATGACATTCACCTGTGCGCCTCGGATGGCTTGGTGTGGTGGGGTGAGCGTTGGAGGTCATTTTGATAAAGAATAAAGTAAAAAAAAAAAAAAAAAAGAACCTCGAAGCAAGACTGGATTTATTTTTGCATGCCCGTCAACAATTACTCCTTCGTTTAGCCCACCGCGGTTTATTTATTTATCGATCGCCAGTTAGCCGCAATACGTGTTTTTGTTTTGTAAAAGTGTGTTGCTGGCTTCTGCGGAACCAGAAAAGAAAATACTTTGTTCATATGGTAGAACATTAAAATAAAAGTGCACGATACACTTCTTTTAAATTCATTATTGGATTTTGCGTATACATTGTGATTAATCGTGATTAATCACGGAAATCATGCGATTAATTGCAATTAAAAATTTTAATCAGTGCCCAGCCCTAATATAAATATATTTTTAATTATATTAAATATATTTACTGCAATCTACCCAATATTGTTTTCATAAACATGGTGTTGTTTAATATGATTAACATTTTCTGGAATTGTGTCTGAAAGAGGTTCAGTTGTGTTTCAATGTGCAGTATCGTTGGCTCGTTAATTAGTGAAGAGGTTTGGCTGGTCAGAGCCTCACAGCTGCTTTGATGAGTGTCACTTATCTTTAGCTTTTAGTTTTAATCACGTAATTTAAGAGGATTGTTGTACTCTAAGTTCTTAGAATTAAGGGTTAGTAAGTGACTGAGGCTTTGTGAGTCAAATGCAGTGACAATGAATAAACCTTGACATTTACATCTGGCTCTGTAAAGACAACGGGTTCAGCGACTGATTTGCTGCCTGGGTGCGGAGTGGTGTGGGTCTCCTCTCTGAGGGTCTCCTCTGCTCCTCTCCTGACTGCAGCTGCCAAGACTGCCGCGTTGCTCAACTCTCGCTGACAACAGAAACTGCAGAGGAATGATACTTGCTTTCATGTCGGTCTCCAAAATACCAGAAAAGTCTCCAAAAACACCAGGGGAAGTTGCTAGATTTGTCGCTAGTCGCTCTTGACCAAAGAAAATGTTGCGATGGTGAGTTGGAAAGTCGCCAAGTTGGCAACACTGCTCTGCATCAACTTTGTCTGTTTCGACAGAGACATTCTGTCTGTACTGGCTGTACTTGTGCCGACTTGCTCAGTCCCAGTTTTAAGTTTGTTTGTGAAGCAGAAACAATATTGCAACATCAAGTGGACACATTGAGAACAGCAGCTTCTTTCATTGAAAAATTGTTGTTTTTAATACTTAAATTATCTTGCGGGCCGGAAAAAGCTAGCTTGCGGGCCTAATCCGGCCCGCGGGCCGTATGTTTGACATCCCTGGTCGAAATACACAGTGCGTAAAATCCTGCCATCTAGTGGTCAGATTTCAAATTGCAGTGCTAATGCACTCACCCTCTCTCCCTCCCTCTCTTTTTCTGTAGTTGCAGATCCTGAAGTCGACATTTCACTTTGATTTTCAGAGTGATGACATCCTGGAAAAACTCTCCATCATTATGAACTCTCCATCATTTATTCTCTATTCAGGTTAAGGAGGTGCAGGTTGTCAGATCTCAGCTGTGATTGGCTGCTCTCAGCTCTGAAGTCCAACCCCTCCCACCTCAGACACCTGGACCTGGGTCTCAACCAGCTGCAGGATTCAGGAGTGAAGGTGCTGAGTGGTTTCTGCAGAGTCCAGACTGTAAACTGGAGACTCTGAGGTCAGTTCACCCTCTTCACTCTACAACTTCTATCACACTTGTTATTGTTGTCATGATTTTCACTTGACTGGGCCCTGTTGCAGGAAACTAGGATGAGGGATTAAGCTGGGATATCTTGGTTATCCTGGATCAATTGATGTGTGATCTGGTTGCACAACAGTGGGATAGGTGGAAGTGAGATATGTTCTGCTAGAAGTTACCATGGAGATTTATTGTGTGGAGTGAGCTGCTCCAGACCAGGCTGAGTTCCAGGATTTATTTCATCCTTGTCTCAGTCAACAGTCACCACCAGTGGAAAGCAGTGCTTCTTCCACTCAACACTGCACATTGTTATCACATTCACCTCCAGCCACTGTCATTATTTCAAGCTTTGGAATCATTTCATTTCAATCATGATAGAGAAGTTGAGATCATGTTGCAATCATTGGATCATTTCTAACATGACTTCTACTTTGCCATGCATGCTATATAAAAATACACATCCCACAGAAACATGAAGACACATCAAAGAGTAACATGAGGTTGTTGTTGTGACAGTGGACGGTCCTGTCACTATGCCTCCAATTGATCATGCGCCCTGGCTGCTTGGCCAAGGGAAGATCCCTTTGGCTGAATGCTTGGTGCGCATGACTATGACCTGGGAGTCTGGGCTTGCAAGCCCGCCCAGGCCGTCTGTGCCGGCCCACATTTTATTGAGCTTTGAAAGTTAGAGAGTCTGAATCCCCGTCCCAGGCGCAAATCCTCATGGAGGCTTATGAGGAGGTCAAAGATGGCCAATCCGTCAATCCCAACTCCATAACGGAGGTCTATGGAAGGAAGCCGCGTGCGCGCACTGATCCAGGATAGCTTACACCTGGCTTGATGAATCCGTGTTTTCTCATCCTGGATGGCTTTCAGTGCAACCCATGAAGCCTGGACACACGTGTTGTGGATTGGTTGAACGCTGAAGGCTTAGTGACTCATCTTGGATGACGCAATCCTACTTTGGTGCAAGGGGGCCCAGACAGCAAAATCATCAAGAGCCAGTAATGGTCTCCGCAGTGCAGCACTCGTTCGCTCTCCCTCCCTCTCCCATTTTATTCTGTAGTGTCAGATTCTGAAGTCGACATTTCACTTTGATTTTCAGAGTGATGACACCCTGGAAAAACTCTCCATCATTATAAACTCATAAAATCATTTATTCTTTATTCAGGTTGTGGGGCTGCAGTTTGTCAGAGCTCAGCTGTGATTGGCTGCTCTCAGCTCTGAAGTCCAACCCCTCCCACCTCAGACACCTGGACCTGAGTGTGAATCAGCTGCAGGATTCAGGAGTGAAGGTGCTGAGTGGTTTTCTGCAGAGTCCAGACTGTAAACTGGAGACTCTGAGGTCAGTACTGGTTTGGAACCAGTGGATGATGGTTTCAGCACCAAACACAATTCATCACACATGTTGAATAAACATTGAACTGAAGGTTGATTCAAATCAAAATGACATCTAGAAATATGAAAACTTCATTCTGTTCATGTTTAAAGTTAAAGCAGGTCATCAGTGGTCATGTGACCAAACATCATTTCAACACACATTAGTTTTGGACTGAGGATTTAATTTCAAGGTGACATTTTCTCTAGTGTCAGATTCTGAAGTCGACATTTCACTTTGATTTTCAGAGCGATGACACCCTGGAAAAACTCTCCATTGTTTTAAACTCTCCATCATTATAAACTCTCCATCATTTATTCTTTATTCAGGTTGATTGACTGCAGTTTGTCAGAGCTCAGCTGTGATTGGCTGCTCTCAGCTCTGAAGTCCAACCCCTCCCACCTCAGAGAGCTGAACCTGAGTGGGAACCAGCTGAAGGAATCATCAGTGAAGCCACTGCAGGATCTTGTCCACAGCAGAGACTATCAACTGGAGAGTGTGAGGTCAGTACTGGTTTGGAATCAGTGGATGATGGTTCCAGCATCAAAGCCAGTTGATCCCACAGCAGAGGTCCAGTGTTCCCAGTCCCAGTGTGAGAGGTGGATGGTGACGTCCAGCTGCTCCTCATTCATCCAACATCTGCTGCCAAACTGCTTCTTCTCTCAGTTCACCACTCACTTATTGATCAGTTCATCTTCATCAGGCCTCAGTATCAGTCCAACACTCCATGGTCACATGACCTTCATATGTTCCACACTTGACATGTGACTGAGAGTCTGCTTCTTCTCACCAGTCACTCCATCATCTCCATCAACAGTCAAGGTCTCTGTGATGATGCGTTCAAGGACCGTGAGTCCTGACTCCTGCTGTCTCTTCTTCTCTCTGCAGCTGGAGGTGGGAGGATTGAGGAGGATAGTGAAGAGGAGCACTCCATCTAGTGGTGGCTGACAGAACTACAACTACTGGAGAGAGTGATACACCGAGGCTCCGCACACACACACACACACACACACACACACACACACACCAATCGTGCTCCAAGTGGACACTCTAACACAGTGTTGCACAGTATCTGTGGGCGTGTCACGACCTTTGACCCCAGTGGAGCCTGGTGGCTGGTGGACTGCTTCTCCCTACAAGCTGCTGTGGTTACTGGGAGAGACGTCCCAGAAGCCACTGGTGGACCTTGCAGTGCCACATATGGACTGTTGGATTGTTCTTGGCCTTCCAGTGAACCACTGCGTGAGCACTGGAGGTCAACCATGACTGACTGCTGTCCTCCTCTCTGGACACCACAATCTCTCTTCCCATCTGAAAGTCATGAAAAACCTTTGTGGGTGAGATCCTCTCACCATCAGCCTTCAAACACTCCAATGACTGGACACTAATCAGAGACTGACAAGTCCCAGCACTAATAAATATATATTTGTATACGTACCCATATAAGTACATCAATGTTTAATGCACCTTTTTTCTTGACCAATATCATTAAATCTCCACCTGCTTCTGTTTGCATGTTTAGGTAGATTGATATGTATGTTGATCTATGTTAGTAGCTTCAATGTGCTGTGAAATGTGGCATCTTCTCAAACACTTGTATCATTTCACTCAGGTGTCTCACCTCAGCAACAATCACAGTTTTTGCTTCTTCATGTTGTTCTTTGATTTCTTCTTGTTTTATTTCTTTAGCAGCAGTGAAGCCCACACCACATCCATATTCATCATATGTACACAGCGTAGGAAGATCCACCATCTCCAGTGTCGGGACAGCCTTCTCATTGGCTCTTGGAGTGCCAGACCCCGCCTCCGTCCCCAACCTTAAACTAGTGCTTTAAGTTCTTTGACTTTAGTTCAGGTTTAGTTTTTCCTTGCGGTTCTTGTTTGGTTCTGATCGTCTTCGTCCTCCCTCCAGAACTTCTTCGAGGACTGATTCCAGTGTTTTCATCTCAATAAAGAACTAACCACCCTGGTGGTTCTGGATGGTTCTAAGAGCTAAACACTCTGGTGGGGCTTCAAAGACACTGATTTGGTTGCAACTTTGCTTTGCTTCATTGTCCATTGGCATTAAAGGTGACCTATTCTACTCATTTGGGGCCTTTGTATTTGATTTGTGGCTCCTCCAGAGCAGCAACACACGATTCCCAGCACTGAAAGCTTTGTAGATCTGTGTATCTCGCTGCATCGCTTCCTCCTATTTCCTGCATCCTGTGAAAACTGTTTTGCTTCACTCCACCCCCGGCCTCCTCCGTGTCCGCCTCTCGCCCAGCCCACTGCGCTGTGATTGGTCAGACTCTTGGTCGCTGCTGAGCCTCACTTCCTCAGTTTGCCAGTGCGGGAGTTGAGAGTAAAGGGCAAACCTTAGGAAACCGGCACAATTTAAAGACTTACCGTGGGGAAGGCTTCACCCTGGGGCTCCCGGGACCAGGAAGCGTCGTGGAGGGTCGACGGAGCGGCAGCAGTGGACAGAAGTTTGACAGGAGTCGAGGTTTTTGAGTCAAGCTTTTTTGAAGTGTTTTTTGGTGAGTGGATCAGGATGGCAAATGAGATGAGGATGAAGGGGATCGTGAGATAGAGTTAGGAAATGAATGGGACCTGTCGTGTCAGTGGAAAATCACAGCGATCAAAGCAGGGAAGGAGCACGGGGAGTCTGAGTACAAATCAGAACATTAAAAGAAAGAAGCACACTAGCAGGTTGGAAGTGAGTAGTTCAGATGAAGGTAATAGAGTTAAGGAATAAAGGAGTAAAGGAGTAAAGTTTCAAATTATTCTGAGCTTCAGGAAAGAGGATGAACATATCAAACTAAGTCCCATAGCGCTAAAAAAAGAAAGAAGGACTTTGACACTGTCTGTAAGCGCGCACCATTTTGCGCTGTTTATATATATATATATATATATATATATATATATATATATATATATATATATATATATATATATATATATATGCTTTGCTTACCAAACGCTTCAGCACTGAAGCGTTTGGATCATCCTGTTGGGATGATTGCTCCGCGGAACCTCGGGCGGTTCTTTTTTTTTTTCACAGTTGGGAAAACTGGAGGGGATAATTGTGCTTGAGGTGCGCGTGCATGTTCGTCGTATTCCCCTTCTTCACCACCACTACTTTCGAACAAATGCGACATATCGGCTCGTCCGTGTTCATGGGCTCACCTCGTTCGTTTCATTTGAAGCCAAAATGTTCCCATACTGGGGCTGTTGTTCATCATTCACTGTGTCCGTGTGTGTGTGTGTGTGTGTGTGTGTGTGTCTGCGCCAGCGCCCGTCTCGCGCATCCCGTGACAATGAGACTTAATGACTGACAGGAGAATTCACTCACTCTGTTCATTCCGCTACAGAGCCAACGCGAACAGGTGTCGAGACAAATAAACAGAGTGAGACCTCTTCTCTCATCCAGCGTGTTTGGTAGCGAGAGAGGAGAAAAACAAACGCACGTGTCAATTTATCGAGGCCGGCAAAATTACTGACCCGGTTTTTATTTACCGAGCGATTAATTGAATTATCGATTATCGCGACAGGCCTAGCAACAACAAAAAAGGACAAAGTAAATAAGGTATTTAATCAAAAAAAAAAAAAAAAGTTAAGGGGCAATAAAGAAATAAAACACAAACAAACAAACAAAAGTAACTGCAAGCCAAACCGGGGCAAAAACCAGCAGAGACAAAACAGGTGGACACCAAGCAGCAGTGTTTTCTGTACCTGCTTGATTACGGCCACCGGAGGGCGCAGCACCGGAGGAGACGCAAAGGGAGAGAGAGAAACAGTGGCAGCCGGTGCACGAGAGCCGTAACGACCAAAGCCTGCATGTGCCCTGTCGCTGCCAGACCAACCCCGGAGCAAGCCTGTGACACAACCATCCCCTAAGACACAGCTAGCTAGCAAGCAACACTGAAGCAGACAGCGTGGCGACCGCCACCATACCTGAAGCCGATGCCAACAGGACGACCGGAAAGTGGGCGTGTCTCAGTCCTCAAAATCAGAGGCCAACCCGATGATTACCATCTGCCTTTATGGCAGACTCTTGGCAATGATTGGCTACTGAAAGCCAGGTAATCAAAGGGGAGGGTCACTGTAATGAGAGGACGATTAACAGCATACTGCTACATGTATGGAAGTGTAATAGCTGTCAATATATGCTGCTACTGAATACAATGCTTGTCTTTCCTTTGATCTAATATTGATAGATCCACGGTCAAGTCTGGAAAGAACCATGGCTGTATTAGTGCTATGGGCACTGTTGGGCTGATCTGTAGCTCATCTATCTGCTGTTGTTTTGCTTTTTCTCTCACTGTCCATCCAAAACTCTTTGTTCTCCTCCTCTCCTTCTCCCAGCATGCTTTTAAAGTAGCTTGTGCTGGATGATCCTGACTATGGCCCTGGAAATGAAGCCAATCATTTATTGTCAGTTGTTCCCTTCTTATTTCCAGTGGCTGCTCTCCCATTTCTATCAGTAATGCTGCTACAGGAGTTGATTTCAATGCACCCGTACATCATCTTAAACACTGATATTGTACTTGATCTAGTTTTTCAAGTGTTGAGCTCCTCAACCATAAAGTATCGCCCCATAATCAAGAACAAATGTAACTAATCCTATATACATGGATTTTAGGGCTTTTCTATTTGCTCCCCATTCTCATTACATTCATCACCTTTTTACATTTGTCAATTATTTTCTGAATGTGCACTGCCCACGTGAGTCTTTCATCAAACCATATCCCCAGCAGTTTAAAGTGCTGAACCTTCTCCAAATCCTGATGATATCATTCGAACTGAACCTCCTTCCCAATTCTTTTCCTTGTAAAAATCATTGCTTTGCTTTTATCAACTGAAAATCTAAATCCCCAACTATTGGCCCATTTCTCTACTTTTAAAATAGCTTCTGGCATTTTTTGTACCCCATCATCTGCAAACAAAGAACAACCCATCCCCTGTTACACTTGTGAAAATACTTCATTAATCATGACTGAGAATAATAATGGACTCACAATGCTCCCTTGTGGCGTTCCATTCTCCAGCCTAACACTTTCTGAGTACTCATTTCCTGCTCTAACTTGAATCTGTCTATCTTGTAGAACATTTTTTATCCATTGCTCCATCTTCCCTCTTACCCCCATTTTAAAAAGTTTCATTAGCAGCCCTTCTTTCCATAACATATCATATGCTTTTTCAATATGAAAAAAACTACTATCACACTTTCTTTATTAATCTGTGCTTTTCTTATTTCATGCTCGAAGCACAGCAGCGCATCCATAGTATTATGGCCCTTCCTAAAAGCACTGTGACATTTTACTATATACCCTTTACTCTCCAAAAAATATCTTCATCTTTTATCATTTTCTCCATTACTTTGCAAATATTTGATGTTGAGGAAATGGGCCTATAATTCATTGGCTGTGAAGAATCTTTCCCTGGCTTACTTATTGGAAGCACCACAGCCTCTTTCCAGTTGCTTGCTAATCTCCCTTCCTCCCAGACTTTGTTCTACAACTCCAGCAATACCTCTGTTGATGTTTGACTGAGGTGATTTATCATTATATAACATATTTGATCCTTTCCTGGAGCTGATGGCTTTGTCCTCTTTAAAGCTCCATTCAATTGTGCTTTAGTAACTGGTGGATTAATGAACTCCTCTGCTTCCCCTTCACAGTGCAACAAAACTTCATTCTCCCTTATTGTCCTTTTCCCTTCTTGACTAATATTTTCTCAACTATGAATTCTTCCTCATGTTTTCACCAACATTTCAGCTTTTTCCTTCTCCCTTAGCGCTGTTTTGTTAGCCTCTTATAAAACAGGGCATCTAAACTCCTTTTTAAGCCCATTCATTCTTTGAATCATTCCCCATATTTTTGATATTTCTGTTTCCCTCCCTACTGAGTTACAAAACCTTTGCCAATACTCTTTCTTTGCACACTTTATGATTCTTCCTACCCTGGCTTGTGATCTTTGATATTCAATAAGCCTCTGATCATTATGATTCTGTTTGAAGACTTTCAATGCCTTATTTCTGCTTTGAATTGCCTCATCACACTCTGTTGTCCACCATTAGTGATGGGCGATAATGTCATTTTCAAATTTGATACGATATTCGATATTTTTGCAATATCGATATCAAAACACTTTTTAATTTGTATATTTTTTCAGTTAAAACAAAGTCAAAAATCACAAGACACGTGTGGCCTTTAATATATTTATTACAAAAAAAATTTAAAACAATGAAAGAATAATTTTCAAGTGCCATCAAATTTAAATAAATATAAATATAGAAATTATAAATAAGTATAAAGTGCAATAAATAAAATATCATAACTACGCCTATCATAACTACGCAAACGCCTAACTTTCCAAACCTTATGTGCTGTTGGGTGCGTGGTCTTCAAATGTGAAAACGGGTTGCTGGTGTTGCTCCAGTGCGACACTCTTTTGTCGCACAAATGGCATCGCGCAACGTTTTTGTCCACTGGTGAGAAATATGACCACACGACGCTACGTTTCCTTTTAACGCTTAACCAATCAGACTCTCCTCCGGCCGCTGCCATTTCTCTGCTCTTCCATGCACGGCTGCAGTGGGCTTTGGCGTGTCCAATAGTCAGAAGTAAGCTGCCGCGGTTGTGGTTGAAAAGCAAAATCAAAAAAAGTGTATGCATATCGATATTTTCTTAAAACGATGGGTACGATGTTTTACTCTTATTAGCGATGGATATATCGATAACGATATCGATATGCACATCACTATCCACCATGGAACAACCTTCTTTCTTTGCCCAACTCCCTTTAACTTCATAGCTTTCTTGGCAGCTTTTAAAATAGCTGCACAAATATATTCATTTAACCCAGGGGTGTCCAAACTTTTCTCACTGAGGGCCACATACATAAAAATATAGGAGCGGCTGGGCCACTTGCTAGAAATTAGGTATATAGCCTTAACGTTAGTGTATTAAATAGTCAATGATTCTGCTGAGTATCAGCTGCGCTAGGTGTGTAAACCGGGCCATCCAGCTGCGGTGCTGATCCGACGCCACTCGTGCCAAAGATCCGGACTAATGTCACTCGATCAAGGAGCAAATCTGCATCAGCTGAGATCAGCTGACTTTGTGTGTGCAGTGTGTACGCTGTGCACAGCGGTGTGTACTCTACTCTGTATGTTAACAAGGAAAACGCATATAAGAAAGTGGTGTGCAAAAGCAGGGTAGTGACAGAATTGATGCGCATTATTGATATTTGTCGCGTGTGTACCTGCACATGCATGCTTATTAACACACGGGTACTGTGGAATATATTTTTTACTCACCTAAAGTGGGACGGCATTGCACTCAGTGGGAGCAGCTCCCCCTGGTGTTAAAACTAAGCAGTGCAATACACTCAGGCAAAAGTTGAAGTGCGGGCCATATTCTATTCTATTTATAACATTTCTTGCGGGTCAATTAAAAATGGACCGCGGACCGCAGTTGGCCGCAGTTGACAATGAAGCAAAGCAAAGTTGCAACCACATCAGTGTGTTTGAAGCCCCACCAGGGTGTTTAGCTCTTAGAACCACCCAGAACCATCCAGAACCACCAGGGTGTTTAGCTCTTTATTGAGATGACTCTGAAAACACTGGAATCAGAATCAGATCAGAACCAAAGAAGAACCACAATGAAAAACTAAACCTGAACTAAAGTAAAAGAACTAAATCCACTAGTTTAAGGTTGGGGACGGAGGCGGGGTCTGGCACTCCAAGAGCCAATGAGAAGGCTGTCCCGACACTGGAGACTGTGGATCATCCTACGCTGTATACATATGATGAATATGGATGTGGTGTGGGGTTCACTGCTGCTAAAGAAATAAAACAACAAGAAATCAAAGAACAACATGAAGAAGCAAAAACTGTGATTGTTGCTGAGGTGAGACACCTGAGTGAAATGATACAAGTGTTGGTGAAGATGCCACATTTCACAGCACATTGAAGCTACTAACATAGATCTACATACATATCAATCTACCTAAACATGCAAACACAAGCAGGTGGAGATTTAATGATATTGGTCAAGAAAAAAGGTGCATTAAACATTGATGTACTTATATGGGTACGCATACAAATATATATGTATTAGTGCTGGGACTCGATGAAAGAAAATAATCAAATTAATTATGGTCTTTGTAATTGGAAGCTGGAATCCTCTAATAAAGCAAATGCTGAGAACAAATGGTTATTAAGTGACTGAAATGCAGTGGAATCTTTTCTGCATCTTGCTCATCAATACTGAACTGACTGAGATGATAGAACCTGCATTGACCCTTGACCTTCTGCTGAGTCCAGCTGGATCTATCTACAGTATCTAAGTGCTCATACAGGTGGCTAATGCTAGCGCTAGCTGAAAATCATGCTAGCACTGGACTGTCTGCTGTGACTATGACTGATTGTGATGCTAATAGATGGTTGTAATATTTGTATTGATGGAACTTTATCATTATACAGAGAACTAGACACCTTTGCTGTCAACCACATCCTTTATGATGCTCGAAGGCCACTGTAGTTCACTGGCAAGAAGGGGAGAGGGAGGGAGGGCCAGCAAGTAAGCACTGCAATCTGAAATCTGACCACTAGGTTTCAGGATTTTACACACTGTACCTTTAAACCCAGTTTCACTCATTTCAAACACAAACCAGTGACTGCAAATTGAATTTCCAACAGCAGTGAAGTGAAAAGCATGACAACATTAAACAAGAGTGATAGAAGTTGTAGAGTGAAGAGGGTGAACTAACCTCAGAGTCTCCAGTTTACAGTCTGGACTCTGCAGAAAACCACTCAGCTCCTTCACTGATGAATCCTGCAGCTGGTTCCCTCTTAGGTCCAGCTCTCTGAGGTGGGAGGGGTTGGATTTCAGAGTTGAGAACAGCCAATCACAGCTGAGCTCTGACAACCTGCACCTCCACAACCTGAAAAGAGAATAAATGATGGAGAGTTTATAATGATGGAGAGTTTTTCCAGGGTGTCATCACTCTGAAAATCAAAGTGAAATGTCCACTTCAGAATCTGACACTACAGAAAATGTCACCTTGAAATTAAATCCTCAGTCCAAAACTAATGTGTGTTGAAATGATGTTTGGTCACATGACCACTGATGACCTGCTTTGAATTTCAAACATGAACGGAATGAAGTTTTCATATTTCTGGATGTCATTTTGATATGAATCAACCTTCAGTACTATGTTTATTCAACATGTGTGATGAACTGTGTTTGGTGCTGAAACCATCATCCACTGGTTCCAAACCAGTACTGACCTCAGAGTCTCCAGTTTACAGTCTGGACTCTGCAGAAAACCACTCAGCTCCTTCACTGATGAATCCTGCAGCTGGTTGTCACTCAGGTCCAGGTGTCTGAGGTGGGATGGGTTGGACTTCAGAGCTGAGAGCAGCCAATCACAACTGAGCTTTGACAAACTGCAGCTCCTCAACCTGATTAGAGAATAATTGATGGAGTGAGTGGAGTTTTCATTAGTATCTTAAATTAAAAATATGAATGTCGATAACACTGTAATGTCCATTAAACCAATCAGAAGCACAACAATAATACTGAAATAATGAATCACAACAATAAAATATTTTATATCAACCTGTTTAGTCATGTGACCACTGATCAGCTGTTAACAATGTTGGAATTCATTGATTCATTTTGCCTCAAAGGTTCAGTGTGTAAAATCAGTCCAGATTTATTGCTGAAAGCTTCATATACAATCATCAATATAGTTTGAAGTCTTTGATTAGTAGAAAATAAAAGTCCTCTGGTTTTCCTGCCGTTAGAACGGTTCTTTCTAGAAACAGACAGAAGGTCAAAGGTCGTGGCCATCTTGCACCGCCATGTTTGTAGGCGGCTGGTTGGGAAGATCAGTTTGAGAGACAGTTTCATATTGATGGTTGGAGGCTGGAATCCTCTAATAATGCAAATGCTGAGAACAAATGGTTATCAAGTGACTAAATGCAGTGGAATATTTTCTGCATCTTGCTCATCAATACTGAACTGACTGAGATGATAGAACCTGCATTGACCCTTGACCTTCTGCTGAAACCAGCTGGATCTGTCTTCAGTATCTAAGTGCTCATGCAGGTGGCTAATGCTAGCGCTAGCTGAAAATCATGCTAACACTGTACTGTCTGCTGTGACTATGACTGATTGTGATGCTAATAGATGGTTGTAATATTTGTATTGATGGAACTTTATCATTATACAGAGAACTAGACACCTTTGCTGTCAACCACATCCTTTATGATGCTGGAAGGCCACCGTAGTTCACTGGCAAGAAGGGGAGGGAGGGAGGGCCAGCAAGTAAGCACTGCAATCTGAAATCTGACCACTAGATGGCAGGATTTTAGACACTGTACCTTTAGACCCAGTTTCACTCATTTCAAACACAAACCAGTGACTGAAAATTGAATTTCCAACAGCAGTGAAGTGAAAATCATGACAACAATAAAAAGAGGGATAGAAGTTGTAGAGTGAAGAGGGTGAACTGACCTCAGAGTCTCCAGTTTACAGTCTGGACTCTGCAGAAAACCACTCAGCTCCTTCACTGATGAATCCTGCAGCTGGTTCCCACCCAGGTCCAGGTGTCTGAGGTGGGAGGGGTTAGACTTCAGAGCTGAGAGCAGCCAATCACAGCTGAGCTCTGACAACCTGCAGCCCATCAACCTGAATAGAGAATCAATATTTGATTTCTTCCATGGTGTAAATGTCACATTAAGACTCATTTCTCCCTGTTGATGATCCAGATGTGGAGCTGTTGGGATCACTGAGTCATTCCCTCAAACCAGTCATTGTGCCAATGTGTTGTCAACACAATAACAAGAGCAGTGTGTCAGTCAGTGTGCAGCCAATCAGCAGTGAAGATGGAAAATAATCAGTCAGTCCTTTGTGTGCTTGTGGCTGTTTTCAGTCATCAGAGTCTCGTTACAAGTCAAACACATTCAAAGGACAAGATGAAGAAATACTGCTGCACTATTAATCTGCCTCTCATATTTCTTCACAGGATCTTCTGCTCAGTCATGTGACCTTCATCACCAATCAACAACTTCCATTGAGCTCCAAAGTGACTGGAGACATTTTCCACACTTTCTTCCACCATCCAAAGTCTTTTCTGGCTGCAGATTGTTGACATGAAAATATCAACAACATCCACTTTGTCTAGATGAGTCTTTAATATCTGCTTCAAAGTCTTCACACTGAGCAGCGTTACACACCAGTTGTCATCTGCTGACACACACTGTCCACCAGTAGAAAGCAGGAACTGACCTGAGAACTTCCAGTCTGCAGTTTGGACTCTGCAGTCCAGCACAGAGCAGTTTCACTCCAGGATCCTTCAGGATGTTGTCACTCAGGTCCAGCAGTGTGAGATGGGAGGGGCTGGACTGCAGAGCTGAAGACACCACTGCACACTCAAGCTCTGAGAGTTCAATAACTGAAAAACTTCAATGTAGGAGAACAGAGTGAGAAGTTGCTGCTTCCATCATCATCGTCGTCGTCATCGTCATCACTATCATCATCATCATCACCATCGTCGTCGTCATCGTCATCATCATCACCACCATCATCATCATCATCATCATCATCACCATCATCATCATCATCAACATCACCATAATCACTACCATCATCATCATCATCATCATCATCATCATCATCACCATCACCATCATCACTACCATCATCATCATAATCACCATCGTCATCATCAACATCACCATCACCACTACCATCATCATCATCATCATCATCATCATCACCACCATCATCATCACTATCATTATCAACATCATCATCAACATCATCACCACCATCATCATCATCTTCAGCATCATCATCACCACCATCATCATCGCCATTATAACCACCATCATCATCATCATCATCATGAATGATTGAATAGTTGATTTTGGTTGACAGTGTAAATTCAATCAATCTTGTGCAATCAACTGACAACAATGAAAAAGAAGCTTCCAAAACAAATGTGCACATTATAAAGACTCACAACAACAAAAACATAACAACTGTGTGAAGGAAAAAGCAGCAGGCTGAAGCCCAAGCTGATTCTTGCCTCTCCTATACAGTCCATAAGATTAGCTGGAATAATTAGTCAGACAAAATCTATTCTTCATCATTGACTCACAATTCAATCATTTATCCTCATCATCATCAAGTATTTTGCCCTTCAAGATTTTTTCAACTCAACAAAGAAGCACACATTTTCAAATGGTCACTGATCCCATTCCAAAATGGAACTCCCAAAAAAGAAAGACATCTATATTTAACAATGGTTCTCACCTTCCATCATTCAAAGACACTCAACCCTCTGAACATGGATTGATTTTCTCTCACTTTATAAAACTTAGAATACTGAGCGCAAGATTTTGATTTCAGGAGAACCATCACCAGTGTTCATCTCCTTCAAGTTGCTGATGACCTTCTGTAAGGTTCCTGGATGGTTGTCAGTGACACCCTGCAGGCCTCCTAAGAGTCTCTGGTTGGATTCCAGACTGAGTCCATGAAGAAAGCGAACAAACAAGTCCAGGTGACCGTTCGGACTCTGCAGGGATTTCTCCATCATCCTCTTCAGGAACTCATCCAGGGATTGGTGAGGGAGATCAAATTCTTTTATCTTATTTTTGAAATCGTTGATGTCAAACACCAGAGGTAAAACCGGGTCTGATTCAAAATGTTTCAAGAAACTCTCCAGAACCTTTGTCTTGGTGCGAATGTGAAAGATGTAGACTGCAGCCACAAACTCCTGGACGCTCAGATGAATGAAGCAGTAGACGGTTTTGTGGAAGATCACACTCTCTCTTCTCAAGATCTCTGTACAAACTCCTGAGTACACAGAGGCGTCAGTCACACTGAGACCACACTTCTCCAGGTCTTCACTGTAGAACATGATGTTTCCACTCTCCAGATGTTCAAATGCCAGCTGGCCCAGCTTCAGAAGAAGCTCCCTGTCAGCCTCCGTCAGCTCCTGTGGACCTCCTCCATACTTGTGCTGCTTCCTCTTGGTCTGGACCAGCAGGAAGTGTGAGTACATGTCAGTCAGGGTCTTGGGCAGCTCTCCTCTCTGCTCTGAGCTCAACATGCTCTCCAGAACTGTGGCAGTGATCCAGCAGAAGACCGGGATCTGACACATGATGTGGAGGCTCCTGGAGGCCTTGATGTGGGAGATGATCCTGCTGGACACATCTTCTCTATCTCTGAACCTCCTTCTGAAATACTCCTCCTTCTGGTCATCGGTGAAGCCTCGTACTTCTGTCAGCCTGTCCACACATGACGGAGGGATGTGATTGGCTGCTGCAGGTCTGGAAGTTATCCACAGCAGAGCCGAGGGAAGCAGATCTCCTCTGATCAGGTTTGTTAGCAGGACGCTGACTGACTTCTTCTGAGTGACCTCAGTCACCACCTGGTTCATCCTGAAGTCCAGAGCCAGTCTGCTTTCATCCAGGCCGTCCAAGATGAAGAGAAGTTTGCAGACATGCAGCTGCTCTGCTGTGAGCTTCTCTAACATTGGATGGAAAACATGGAGCAGCTCCAGAAGACTGTAGTGCTGCTCTTTGACCAAGTTGAGCTCCCTGAATGAGAGAGGAAGCACCAGATGAAGGTCCTGGTTCTCCAGGCCCTGGGCCCAGTCCAGAGTGAACTTCTGCACTGAGAAGGTTTTTCCAACCCCAGCGACGCCGTTGGTCAGCACCACTCTGACTCTGAGTCCCTGCTGCTCAGGTGAGGCTTCAAAGATCTGGCTGCACCTGATTGGACGGTCGTGGAGGATCTTCTTGGTCTTCTTGGTCTTCTTGGTCTCCAGCTGCCTGACCTCATGCTCTCTGTTGATCTCCTCACTCAGACCCTCAGTGATATAGAGGTCAGTGTAGATGCTGTTAAGGAGGGTTTGACTTCCTGCTTCTTCACCTTCAGTCACACGTTCACATCTCCTCTCCAGACTGATCTTCTGCTGCTGTAGAAGCTCCTGCAGACCATCAGCCTCTGGAGCAGAGAAAAGGTTGGAGAAGAAAACATCAGTGTGACAGTGTGAGCATCATTTTCTCTCCACAACTTTTCAGCTGCTGTGGTGAAGCTGCTGTGTGACTGTTTGCTCTCAACGTCCCTCAGTGAATCTTCTCACTGGAGGTCCTGACATGATCTCAGAGGGAGAAGTGAAGGAGGTGCAGGTGGACAGTCTTACTGTGATCAGTCTGGGTGTGACTGGCAGGTTGCAGTGCTGCTCCACACCCACCACTCTTCTTCCTCCTCCTGTGGATGGAGACACTTTGATCAACTCATCACTTTTTAATCTTTGTTTATTGAAATTCTTCATTTTGTCTTTGACATGAACTTTATTTTAATTGTTGGCTCTAAATCAGCTCTAATTCCCATGATGCTCTGCTCCCAGTCTGCCCAGTAGAAATGATTTCATCAGCTCTGGTCAGTTTTGAAGTCAACACTGGGTTGTGTTTCTCTCCAGTGATGCTTGTTTGGCTTTGGACTGAACTGGATTTCAACACTTTGAAATGTGAAGGAGCTGCAGTGTCAACACTGATGTCACTGGATCCAGTTCCACCTTCACCTTTACACACACACACACACACACACACACACACACACACACACACACACACACACACAGTTCTTACTGTATCTCAGGAGGTCCAGGTTCATTACTGAAGACTGGAGGTTGATCTTTGGACCAGTGACTCTTCAGGGACTCACAGCTGGACCCTGGAGACTCTGCTCTCTTTGTCCTGTATTGAACTCTGCAACAAAAACATTGATGTCTGTGTTTAAAACATGATTCTTTCATCAATGATCTGCTGAGAGTCATTAATAAATCTCCACACACTGCTGTTTCCAGTCAGGTTGAAGAAAGAGGGTTGTTCCTCTCACATCAGGTTGCAGTTTTTCCAGAGGACCAACAGTTTGAACAGTGAGTCAAACAGCAGTTCCAGTGACAGAGTCACTCTAAGTGTTCTTACTGTGTCTCAGGAGGTCCAGGTTCATTACTGAAGAGTGGAGGATAGTCTTTGGAGTGGTGACTCTTCAGAGACTCACAGCTGAACCCTGGAGACGCTGCTGCTCCGTCCTCCTCTTCCTCCACTTGAACACTCATCTTGAGCTGGAGGTCAAACAGGAAGTGAGGCAGTGAGCTCAGAACATTCTGACTTCCACTTGGGAGCGAGAGAACAGGAAGAAATCAACCAGACTGAAGTCACATTGTTGACTAGCGTCACACTGAATTTGTTATTCAGTCAGTCAGGACTCACCTGCTGCTGCTGCTGCTGCTGCTGCTGCTGCTGCTGCTGCTGCGTCACCTCAAAATGGAGCCTGACACAGAACAACTTTCACTTTCAGCTTCTCTTCCTGCTTCTGCTGCTCACTGTGGATCCTCCCATCCAGCCACCTCAACTGCTCCCACATTTCCAGGAAGTCACATGATGCTGTGTGTAAGAGAGAGAGAGAGAGAGAGAGAGAGAGAGAGAGAGAGAGAGAGAGAGAGAGAGAGAGAGAGAGAGAGAGAGAGAGAGAGAGAGAGAGAGAGAGAGAGAGCGAGAGAGAGAGAGAGAGAGAGAGCGAGAGAGAGAGAGAGAGAGGGAGGATTGATTCATTTTCAGCATGATTATTATTTTGACATAGTTTTTCTATTTGCTGGAAATGTCTTGTTGGCAGGGCAGAAAGATCAATTCCCCAGTATGATACAACTGATGGTTGCATTGTGGCTACAAACAAAACCAAACAAGCAAAAACTGCTCAAACAGCGACCCTTAGTGGCAGAAATCGGAGCTGCAAGGACCGACACGTCATTGGAACGTTTGAAGGTTCAAGGCCACATTTGAACACATTGTGTTTCTTATTGACATATTATAGAGTGACCTGTCTAAAATATGTGACTGTTAATGAATGTGTTATTTTTTCAGAATGTGTTCATTTTTCTTTCTAGTTTTGACTTCAGGGCGCCCCCTGGCGGCTCTTTACAGAACTACAGTTGCCATAACTTGGCAGTCCATGATGACGTCATGACGTCAACATCTTTCACATTTTATGTTCTTAAACGAGTATATTTCAATAACATTTTAATAATCCTTTGTGTTTGATCTGAAATGTCTTTTTTAAACACATTTTATCATCTGCATGCTTTACCATCTCTTTGAAACACATTCTAATAAATATCTGAGTGTTTTTCAACATATTTTTCAATCCATTGAAACCTCCTCCAGTTCTCCAGTCAACTAATGTCTTCATTCTGAGGCTGCTGGTGCAATTCCTCCAATCAAATCATCAACACATCAACTGTAGTCAGAGCCTTTCATCATCACTATGGACACTGTTGCTTTTCCCGCCGCTTCATCCTTCAACTTTGGCTTCACTTTCAATATGATGCCGCAGTTTTCACGGTCGCCTCCCTTGCAGTCCTCTGGCGTCCCCCAGTGGAGGCTTTGAAAAGCGCAGGGCCAGAGGGACTACTGACTTATGACAGACTTTATTAGAGACAATAGTTTGGTCGACATCTGGAGAAATCAAAATGTAGGGCAGAAGCAATACTCCTGGTAGACAACTAATGGTACTGCCTAATCTACAATCGACTACTGGCTTTCAGTTGCCACGCTTGAAGATCTGATTTCTGATTGTTTTGTTACCAGAGCTCCTTTTACTGACCACTGTTTAATAGGAATTACTTTAAATGCGTCTTATGCAAGAACGAAAAACCAAAGGTGCTGGAAATTTAACGCTAACCTTCTGCAGAATGAAAAATACTGTGCGGAAATAAGAGAATTATTACTGAATATAGAAAATGATGTCTGCATGGATAATTCAATTAATAAATGGGAATATGCCCAATACAAAACGAGATAATTCTCCATTAGATTTAGCAAGGAATTAAACAGGGAAAGGAGAAGTGAAAAAAATAACTTGTTCAGCGAGATCAGTAGATGTTGTAGCAAACCTAATCTATCTTCTGAAGAAAAGGAAAATCTAATGCTTTTACAGTCCAAACTTGATGATATTTGTCTGAAGAGAGCTGAAGGTGCTTCTATAAGATCGCGAGCAAAATGGATGGAAGAGGGTGAAAAAAACAGCTTTTACTTCAGCAGGCTTGAAAAGAAAAGACAAGACAACAAGGCAACATCGAGCCTGTTAATCAATGGAAGTGAATTCAAAGATAAAAAAAATGATTGAAAAAGAAGTCTTGGAGTTTTACAGCAACCTTTACTCCTCTGAGTTCTCTCCAGCTCAATCAATGAGCTTCTTTGTCCAGATTGGGAATTTTAAAGCTGTCTTGGATGAAACATTCAGAGAACTTTGCGATTCAGACTTGTTATTAGAAGAGTTGGATGCTGTCTGTCTTGGGTTGCTGTTGAACAAGGCTCCTGGTACGGACGGGCTCACTGCTAATTTCTACCGCTTGTTCTGGGATGAAGTAAGATGCTTATTGTTCAGGGTGATTCAGGAATGTATTGAAAAGAAGGAGCTGATGCCCAGCATGAAACAAGGACTAATAACGCTCATTGCTAAACATAATAAAGACAAGAGAGTCTTAGATAACTTTACTCTTCTAAACACTGATTATAAATTGCTCTCTGGATGCACAGCTGCTAGAATGAAAGTAGGTTTGTCACGCCTCGTCGATGATACACAATCTGGTTTTCTAGGTGGCCCATCGATCCACAATAATATTCGCCTTGTTATGGATCTGGTGGATTATAGTCATGTCTTCACTGGAGGGGTTCATTCTCTTTTTAGACTTCTATAAAGCTTTCCATTCTGCTGAGCACCCTTTTATACTAAACACCCTAAATTATTTTGGGTTTGGTCAAAAATTCATTACTTTGATTGGGTTGTTGTACAATGATATCAACAGCTCTGTGACTTTAGAACACGGTACGGAGTCAACAGGGGTATCAGACAGGGTTGCAACACCCCTCCTTTATTTTTTATTCCGGTGGCAGAATTATTAGCGATTAGGATAAAAATCACTGATGTTAAAGGAATTCAAATTCGGGAGAAGAATCTTCTCATAAGTCAATTTGCAGACGATACGACATTGTTTTTGAAAGATGCGATACAAATTCCAATAGTAGTAGATTACATCCATCAATTCTCCAAAGCATCTGGTCTAAGATTGAATATTGATAAATGTGAAATTTTTGCCTGTGATGATCAGCCTGCTCTCTCGATCTGTAATATTGCGGTTAATACCAAGTGAAATACCTTGGTATTGTTATTAGAAAAAACAAAGAAGTAAGGCAGAGGGAAAATATCGCTTAATGTAAAACTATTCTCAACTCCTGGCTACAGAGAGACAATACAATATTTGGAAGGGTGTTACTTTCTAAGATGGAAAGTCTGTCCAGAACAATTTACCCTGCCTTTTCTGTAGACATTTCAGACAAAACTATGAAGCACATTAACACTATAAATTTTAAGTTCATTTGGAAAAACAAATGTCAGTATATAAGAAGAGCTGACCTGTTGAAGACTGTTGAAGATGGTGGCCTAAATGTCATAGACTTTTCAGCCATGAATGGTGTCTTGAAGTTAAGATGGCTTCGCTCTTTCTCTTTGGTTTAATGTTCCTACGGTGATCTTCCAAAAACTGGGTGGCATTGATTTTCTGTTGCCATGTGATTTTGATGTTCGTAAATTACCTGTAAAACTTTCTGACTATCACCAGCAAGTTCTCCTTTACTGGAACCTCTTGTACAAACACAACTGTACTCCTCATAACTCTCCCTTATGGAATGGCAGATATGTTCTCTTTTGGGGTGAGTCATTGTTTTTGGATACTTGGTTGGATAAGGGAATATGGGCAGTTTCTCATTGCATGAATGATCAGGGAGATTTTCTCTGTGCTAAATACAACCTCAACTGTTTGATCAGGGAATACAATAAGGTGATGAAGGACATTCCAGCTCCCTTTAAGTCAATGACCCAACAACTGGTGCTTCATGCAAATATTTTAGTTTCTGTGGAAGAAATTAGTTTGGGTAGTAAACAATTCATTCATTCATTCATTCATTCATCTTCTATACCCACTTACTCCTATTCAGGGTCACGGGGGTCTGCTGGAGCCTATCCCAGCTGTCTTAGGGCGAAGGCAGGGTGACACCCTGGACAAGTCGCCAGTTCATCGCAGGGCCACATAGAGACAAACAACCATTCACACTCACATGCACACCTACGGACAATTTACAGTGTTCAATTGACCTCACATGCATGTTTTTGGAGTGTGGGAGGAAGCCGGAGAACCCGGAGAGAACCCACGCAGACACAGGGAGAACATGCAAACTCCACACAGAAAGGTCCCAGGCCCGGGCCCCGGAATCGAACCCACGACCTTCTTGCTGTGCGCCACCATGTCGCCCGGTAGTAAACAATGTTCTAATAAATTCATTAGGAGTGTGCTTACTACGAAATACCATCCACACAACTTTTTACACCTTAGATTTAATTGGGAGAATAACTCTGGTGTTTTTTGTGATAGAGACATTGAGACAATGGAACATATTTTTTTTGAATGTGTCTATGTAAAAGAATTTTGTCTGTCTGTTCCAAACGGGTTGTGCTCTAAACAAATAACATTAGATCCTTTAAAGTGGTTGGATGTTAAAGTTGGAGTTAATTTAAAGGAGAACGATACAGATTTCCTGGTGAACAATTTAATTGTTTTTTGTAAATGTTTTATTCATAGATGTACATATTTGAAAATCAGACCCCAGATCATCGGTTTGAAAAACTTTTTATTGTTATTCAAAAAGTCCTTGAAATTGAGGAAGATGAAAAATGCTCAAAAGTTATTTGCATTATTGGAGTTATTTACACTTTTGGATTGAGGCCCTTTCATTGTTGTCAGATTATTGTTTATTTATTTATTTATTTGTATTATTATTTTCTGTTTGTCTTGTTTTGTTTGGTTGTGGTTAGGTTGTTTAGATGTTTTCAAAGCTGTCCCAACGTTGGCTTCCTATTATTATAATAATGTGCCTTAAATGTTTGTATATATTATTCTTGAATAAAGTGTGGAGAAAAATAAATAAAAAAGTTCTCAAAGATGCCAGAGCACTGTGCTGCGTATTCCTGTGCCAACAGGCGGGCGGTGGACAGCAGGGCTCGGGGGATAACTTTTCACAGGTAAGATTAAACCTTTTTTTATTCCTAGTTTATGAATGAAATACTATTGTATTGTATTGATGTCTGCCCGCAAAATAGCTGGAGGCTTCAAAGCCAAGTGAAGCCAGGCTTACGCCGGTGAGCAACCTACAATTTTAACTGAGAAACAAAGATGAAAAAAAAATAAGGACTTAGATCACAATGGACACAAGAATGCTATGGTAGAAATAATGCACAGGCCATAATACACAGGCCATAATATTCCCAACAATATTCATACAACAGCTCTCATGCCTCATTCCCATCCCACAGTAAATACAGTCCAGATTACACCGGACTGAAGAGTGATTTGCAAACAGGCTTACTTACTATGACTAGGGGTGTAAATTGCAGCCTTCATGGCGATTCGATTCGATTTAGATTTCTTAAGCCTCCGATTCGATTATTTTCGATACCTCAGAATTCCCCCTCGATTTGATTCGATTCGATTCGATTCTCAAAATTTTTGCAATATTAAAGTTTCGAAGAAACCAACCAAAGGAATATAAAATTTGCATTTTATTCAATTTGCTTCACACAATAACAGTGCAAACTGCATTAAAAAAGAAAATAAAGTGAAGTTTAGTGCCTACTATACAGAAACAGCAAGTCTTTTTCCACTATAAAAAAGGCTGACCTTTAAAGTACATCAGTCCTACTCTTGCTTTTTAAACAAATGATTAGATTTCAAAATCATCACTGTATCTCTCTGAGAAAGAGGTAATTGTGGTCACACATGGTCTAACTCTGACCTATAGCAGCAGGTGCACAGAAAAGTTACTCAACAAAAAAGAACACTATAGTGCAAATAAATCAGTCCTGCTCTTGCTTTTGACACAACTGGTAAACTATTATTATTCACATATTTTTGAGCTATAGCAGAAAATGCAAAACAGTTACTCAGCAAAATGAGTAATAGTGCAATAAGAACAAAAAGTAACAAAAATCAAGGACATGAGTCTTGTACAGTCCATTCAATGTGAAAGAAACAAAAGCAAAACCAAAGACATTGACATCTACAGTTCAAATGTGTCAATGGTGCTCTTTGACAGATTTTTCTTCAGAAAAAACAATTGGTCCACATGCTCACAAGACAATACACTACGCTCTGAACGTACTATGTCCCCTGCCGTGCTAAACACACGCTCAGATGGTACACTTGTACCCGGAATGCACAGGTAAGCCTTGGCCAGGTCTGCCATGAGAGGAAACTCTGTCTGGTGTGCTCTGCACCACTCCAACACCTTACCATCTAAGCTTAAAGATGCAACATCTCTGTACTTGACAAGTTCATCATGGGCTAGCTCTCTTGAGCTTTTAATCCTGGCACTTGGGTCCCCTGTGAAGAAGGAGTTTCCAAATAGATCCTCCAACATCTTGGACTTCTTGGAAACTGGAACAGATTCTAAAATGGCACAGAAAAAAACAAAAATGAGACTTAACTGGAGTTGAATATATATATAAATAAAAATACATTCACAATGTAGGACTTCTTACCTTCAGTTGTTGCAGCATCACACGCCTCATTTTTCTCCATCAGAATCTGGTCATGGGAGAAGTGAGGTGATGTGTCTTCAGTCAGGGCATCTGACTCCTTCTGTAAGCAGACAGACACACAGAATAGAAAGCTTTTTGTCATTACATTTAAAATATGAGATTACAGGTGACATTCCATTTGTGTTTAAGACAATAATAATATGACAACCAGATTTAAAAAAAGAGGATAGAGTAGGATATCTTAAAAGAAACGTGAAGATAAATTCCAAAAGTAACAAATAACATTTAATAAATAGACAGGACCGATAGATTTATCAGATATCACTGCAACACCATCACTATTAAATTATTACGATTCAAAATTAAGAAAGAACTTACCCTCTTTTCCTTTAGCTGTGCTGCTTCTTCAGCAAGATTGTTGAAGATTTTGTTTATTTTGTCCTCGGTCAGGAAGGGAAGCTTTTTGAACCGGGGGTCCAAAGCAGCTGCCTTAAGTAAGAAATGCTCCTCTTTCACATACCGCTCTCTAATATCCTCAGCCATGAGTTGTTTCATTTGTTGGATTATGGGGCTATCACCCGTCGTGACTTGGAAGTGATCCAACAATTTCATTCGAAGAGGTGCGATGACTGACACAGTGGGTTGCTTTTCCTCGCACATCAGGGTGGTAGCAGCTTTAAGTGGGGAGAGCAGACTCACCATTTCTTCGGCAGCTGAGACGTCACTTTCGCTGAGTGTATGCACGTCGTTTGGGCTTTTTCTGACTTTCTTATCAAGAAGTGTCGCCATCACCGCAGTTTGTTGTTCTATGTATCGTTCCAACATCTCGAACGAGCTGTTCCACCGGGTTTTTACGTCCGTTTTGAGTTTGTGCTGGGGAATGCCAAGCAGTTTCTGTTTCTCCTTTCACACGGCAGTCGCCACTGTACTGCGGTTAAAAAACCCCACAGTTTTCCTCACGCGCACCAAAAGTCTGTCTGCTCCAGCACACTTCAGCCCGTCTTGTGTTGTCAGATTCAGTGTGTGAGCAAAGCATTTAATGTGTGGAGATAGCTCTGCCTCTTCGCCAGCTTTGTTCATATTTGATGCATTGTCTGTAACGAGGGCCGGTGTCATGTCACTTATTAGCCATTCCTCGCATGCTCCTCTCAAAACCTCAGCTATGTTATGCCCTGAGTGTGTCTCTTCCATAACCCGAGTCTGCAACACATAATTTTTCAGTTGCCAGTCATTATCGATGAAGTGGCACGTTACAGTTATGTAAGATTGCGTTGTGCAGGATGTCCACCCATCAGAGGTTAAAGCTACTCTTGCAGCACACTTTAGATCCTGCAGGACTTCCTCACGAACTTTCCGGTACAGGTTCGGAATAAATGTCTCACTGAAGTGTTGACGGGAGGGTATGTTGTATCTCGGCTCAAGTACATCCAGTAGGTAACGAAAACCTTCGTTTTCAACAACACAATAAGGCCTCATATCTTTGCACATAAAAAACACAATAGCTTTTGATATGTTTTTTGCCTTTTTCGAAGTGCTGGGAAACTTCTGGGGGAAAAACGGGGTCAGCGATGTTGCCACGGAATCTCGTTTTTTCTCTGGGCAATCGCCATCAATGCCATGACGCCTTTTCAGGTGAGCTGAGAGGTTGGACGTATTGCTGCAGTATTTTATTTCGCAATGACAGTCTCTGCAAACGGCAACATCTCGTACCAATGCTCCGTTTGTTTTTCTGAAGCCAAAATATTTCCACACTCAAGACTTACTGCTGGCTGGACTGTGTAACTCGCTTTGCTCCGTTTCTGCTGCCTGATGCATTGTGCTCGCTCTCGAAAGACGCTACCCCACTGTTGGAAGTAAGTGTCAAGTTGAAGTGTGGGAAAGCTATCACGAGAGCGGTAGCACAGCGCCACACACAGTATGGGAGTAGGTACTGCTTCTGAGTGGACGCTGAAAAAAAAATAGCCGGGCGAACAAGCAACAAAGTAGACGCATATAATCGATACATATACGAACACATCGATGCATTTTATTGACGGCCGTAGAATCGATGCATCGATGCGAATCAATTAATTTTTACACCTCTACTTGTGATATGATCCCCCAAAACAGTTACAAGTGACCAAGTGCAAACAGGGCCTAAATGTGCCATCACCATACACTGCTGATGAAAAACAAGATGCAACTGCAACTCCATGTATGTGTACTGTATTAGATACTGTACCAGATACTGTATTCAAATTTAGAAATGTTTTATTGTTGCTACGCTGTGATGTGTTTTTAGCCCACTAATGTACATTTAGCTCTATTTTAATGCATAATAACTCACACTATAATATTATTTATTCACATACATACATTTGTGTGTGTCATGTTCTCAAGTCCTTCTGTATTTCCATATTTGAGTTATTTATTTATATGTTTCTACATCTAAATTGTGAGAGCTTTGTTGCTCACCCTGCAACTCTCTCTGGCCTCTCTCTCCATCTCTCTCTCTCTCTCTCTCTCTCTCTTGGTGAGGAAGAGGAGCACGGCCCTGTGCTAGATTATTACTATTATTACTATTTAATGGAGAGAAATTAAATAAAGGCTTTTCATTGTTTCAAGAAGTGTGCCTCTGGTTTTAAGGGAAATGTGGATGGATTTCAGAAAAGTGGCATCCCCCAACTCTGTCTCTGTCACTTTGATAAATGGAGAGCCAATACAACAGGTCACCCAATATAAATATCTTGGCGTGGTGCTTGAAGTGGGACATGTGGACGGACCAAATGTGCACCAAGTCTCAGCAGAGAATGAGGTTCCACCTCAAGAAACTGTTGACCTTTCCTGTCAGCAGCAAAGTGCTCCAAATGTTTCATTGTTCTTTTCTTGAAAGCATGGTCACCTTTGCTGCCATCTGGTGGTTTGGCAACACCACACAGGCTCAAATGAAGAGAGTCAGTCAAATCATCAGACTATCCAGCAAACTGTTGGGCTGCACTTTGCCAAGCTTGGAGGCTGCAGACAGGCTACAGACAGAGGATGCTAAACAAGACCAGGAAGACCACCAGTGACCTGAGGCCCCCCTGGCCTGCACCTTTGACTGGATTCCTTCAGGGTGACCATACTGCCCCCCTCTGTTTAAACTCCTGAACAGCCAGCACAGTTCCTAACTTTACGCCCAGTTCACACTGGATGCGGAAGCGCCGCGAAGCGCCGAGTGCTTCCATTCGGCGCCCATGTTAATCAATGTGGTAGTTCACACCAGACACCAGACACCAGACACAACAGGCGCGCGGCTCGCGCCATGCATTTGTCGTTTCGGCGTCTGCTCTATTTTGTGCGCCAGCCACGAGCGATCCTCGTCAATACAGGAAGTCGCTCAAAAAAAAAACGAGAAAATCCGGTGAATTTTCAAAATAAACTAATTTCAAAATAAAAACCGAATGACAAATTCGATCATATTTGTATGTTATATTTGTCAGTACATTGTATCAGAGTGCGAGAGAGATTAAAGAAATACACGAACACACACACACACACAGAGGAAGACTTGATCAAAATCAAAAAAAAAAAAAAGGCTCGAGTGGGAGTGAAAAAAAGACAGCAGCTGAGCAGAAGCGCTTGTCGACCGTCGCGGAGCTGTTCGCGTCTGGTGTGAACCAACTCGAGCCTCGCTCGCGAATTTTCGGCGCTCCGCTGGTCATGGCGCTTCTGCTTCCATTGAAATGAATGGCACAAGCCGCGCGCCTGTTCGCGTCTGGTGTGAACTACTACATTGATTAACATGGGTGCCGAATGGAAGCGCTCGGCGCTTCGCGGCGCTTCCGCGTCCAGTGTGAACCGGGCGTTAGCCTCTCAGCTGGTCTGGAGAAGCATGAAAACTACTTCTGCTCCTAATAACTGTTCATGACATGTGACTACTGAGCTCTGTCCATGATGGATGTCTGGTGACTGTTGATGTATTTTATTGATTGATATATTTCTGAAATGCCTTGTGTGTGTGACCTCTGACCCTCTGGAGTCTGGATCTGCTCCAGGTCTCTTCCCACTGTCGCCCCCTGCTGCTCTGGGGGCCCAGTTGCTTTTTTCTCTGATTGGACAATGAGACGCCTTTGGCTGTGATTTAGCGCTGGACAAACAAAAGAGAGAAAACAGGTGCAGCTCTTCAAAGAGGAAATCACATTTTTCTCACCGTCATCATGGACTGCCAACAAGTTATGGCAACTGTAGTTCTGTAAAGAGCCGCCAGATGGCGCCCTGAAGTCAAAACTACCTTCTACTTCAGACTTTACAGAGAAATGAACACATGCTGAAAAAACTCTTCCAGCAGCAACTAGAATACATACTGAGTGAATGACTTTGAACACAATTTGCCTCTTTGAAATCTTTGAAGAAACAAAAGTAACCAGCGTGTTTTTCCAATGTGAGCAGTAGAAAGTCCAGATATTTGTGTTCAAATGCAGGAAGTCAAAGTAAAAAGTCAAAGTCAAAAATACTCAAGTAAAGTACAAATACTTGGAAAATGGACTCCAGTACAGTGACAAAAGTATTTGTACTTTGTTCCTTGCCACTTCTGGCCACAGGTTTGTGTGTGTGTGTGTGCGTGTGTGTGTGAGCGAGAGAGAGAGAGTGCGTGTTTTGTTTATGGGTGTTTATAGGTGAAACAGTGAGAACCAGTATTTCTGGAGGAGCAGCAGAAGCAGGAAGAGAAGTCAGAGTTGTTTTGTGTCAGGCTCCATTTTGAGGTGACGCAGCAACAGCAGCAGCAGCAGCAGCAGCAGCAGCAGGTGAGTCGTCACTGCGTGAAGAACTCATGAAATGTGATGTGAGTGGACACCAGCAGTCGTGTGTCTGCTTGATCCCACTGGGAACTCAGTGTTTCTTCCTGTTCTCTCTGTCTGAAGTGGAACTCACTGGGTTCTCAGCTCACTGTTGTTGTGGAATTTTTGAAATGAAGAGATCCAAAATCCGAACTGGTCTGCGTTGAGTTTATTTGAGCGGATCCGGGCTCCTACACACACACTCGGATGGTGTCTTTAGGACTGCCAAGAGGAACGGACTGCAAAGAGTTTTGAACAAAAGTTGTTAACATCACCGATAAGAGGAGAAGGCTAAAACTAAGGAAGAAGTTGAAGATGCTCTTCCATCGTGTAGTGAAGATAGTCCAATCAAGGTTAAAGGAACTAGGAGTAACATCTTGACCGGAGTAAGACATAACAAGCACAAATCCAGTGTGGAAAAGCGAGAACAAGTTTAAAAAACAGCAGTTGCTCACAATGTCACTCGTAGCAACATTTTTTTCCATTACATTTTCCCCTTTTGATCATTCAATGATCACATAAAACCAAGATGACAGAAAGTAGGAAACATACACGCATCAACATATACCCATCGTAAGAATTTTGGCACGTGCATCATAAAACGATTCCATGAAATAGCTTTTTTTTGTGGACGGACTATAATGCACTTTAATGATGAGCTAGGAAAGAAAAGGGGTTTCACATCAGTTCAGAAGTAGAAAAATCTTGCTGGGCTAGAAAACTGGACATGACATGGAATCCAATGCGAGAGTGGAGGAGAAAGGGCTGTGGAGATTAAACCAGTGGCTTGATAATCTGGTGTGTCTCGACATGGTTGACTGTCTGCTTCAGTGTCAAGGTTGTCTTCGCAGTGGCAGCAGATTAAGGACAGCATATAGTTGTGGCGACACGATAGGGTTTTGTATGAACAGTGGAAACAGCTTGACCTAAGTCAAGAGGGAAGGTCGTCATCGTCAGTAGTGTGTGTGTGGGTGTATGTGTGCAGTTAGGAGGGCACTCTGGAATCATGATGACTGGGCGAACAACGATGCAGGCTATGGCAACCAGAATACACGTGGTGCATCTGGCCACCCACAGGCCTGGGTGGCAGCAGGGTGCCGTGGACGTGGTCTCTCCATCTTGTTGCTTCCGGTGGGGTGAAGCGTTTTAATTCACCATTCTCCCTTGCAGGTCCGGAGTCGTCCTCAGCGTTTTCAGCACTGGGTGTTGGCTTGGCATGCCACGCCCCGTCTACTTCTGGGCGGCGTTGGTTAGCTCGCCTGCGATGACTGGCTGGCGTGAATCCAGATGGCTCTTTCAGCGACCTTGACGGCTGTTTGGGTGACCAGGAGGACCTGGAACAGGCCCCGCCACCGATTGGCTCTCCAATTCTTGCGTCTGAGGTCCTTGACCAGGACGAAGTCCCCCGGTTGGAGGTCGTGGACTGGACCTGTGGCCGGCACTGGCAGGGCAGCTGTGACCTGTCTGCCTATGTCAGCTAGTGTGGAGGAGAGGCTGGAACAGTACGTCAGCATGGCATCTTCACACAGTGCTGTTGATGGGAGGGGCCCTTTCCCCCCCAAAGAGAATGTTTTCTTGTAGGCATTCTGAGATGGGGAAAAAAATGTGTCACCAGGCCGCGGCTGCCAATCTGACACTTCATGGCATGTTTTCACAAATGGGCCTAAATCTTTCCAAGCGTCATTAGGCCTCTTAGAAAGTGAGACATGTGGAAAGGAGTCAGGGACCTTGGAGAACGGCGTGTGTGGGTGTGAGGGCGATAGCGGCGGTTCAGCGCATGGAATTCCAAAACAAACAGGCAGCTAAGAGTGAGTCATTTACATCCTCGAAAAAGTTGTTTTCGTACTCCTCATCCCTTTCTAGGGTGACGTGTGATGTGCAATGCGACTTTGGAGACGTCGTGAGTGTGGCTTGTGGTGAGACTGCATCTCGAGCAAATTGTAAAAGTTTTTTGGATCCATCACAATGTAGCAACCATTGATAAATGAAAAGCTGATCAGCTGGGTTGGCCGGCATCATATGAGAGGATTTTTGAACCTTCAATCCCTCAGGAGTGGAAACCAGGTTGATGTTAAATGCTATTAAAAGGTCGCGACCCAAAAGGTTAATTGGACACACATCAGAGAGCAAAAACCTGTGTTTCCTCTTTTCCCCGTCAAGAGGACAAACCACTGGTAGAGGTGAGGAAACCCCCTCTTTGGTGTTTACACCCCCTGCCTCTATGGAGTGGACAAAACGGCCGCTAAGTTTGCACCCAGGCAGCTCGCTTTTGCGGCTAATGGAGTGTGTCGTTTGTTAAGTCAGTTTAGTAAAATCAGTGGGTGAAGCAGTTTGTGTATTGTTATTGAAAGCAGCAAGCGAGTCTTCACTGCGAGCGTGCGTGTGTGTCGTGTCACGTCCCTGTTCTGCTGCTGGAGGTTGAGTCAACATCCCAACGAGCCTCGGCCGCAACCCCTCTTCTTCTCAGTGGGATTGCTGCTGGCCCTGGCTCTGTTGATATTGCGGGCGTTGATTGACACCTCCTCGTCGTCCCCCTCTTCTCCGGTGTCCTCCACGGCCACGCCCTCTGTTGCCGCGAGGACGTTGGGGACAGTCCTGAGCCCAGTGGTGGAAAGCTCCGCACACGAAGCATGCTCTGCCGTTGTCGTGCTGTGGGCTTTGTAGGTTGCAACGGTGCTGCCCCTGAAGTGGCCCCCCGGCGACTGCTTGCATCATGGTTAGCTGGGCTTGATGTTTTGTTTCCTTTCTTTTCTTTTCATCAGTGACCGTTTTCTCGTGCTCCTGCTCCTGGGTGTGTTCAGCATGGCGGGTCAGTTTCTCCAGGCGAGCCTTTCCAAGCCCTCCAATACAGGTGCGGTGCACAGCAGCGTAGAGTGAAGGTCGGAGGCCCTGCATGAAGCACTGGCACAGCTGTTGTTCCCACACTGTCTTTGCCGGGCTTTTCTTCTCTTCTTCCTTTGGTTCGGGGAACGCGTGGAGCTGGTGGCGATGATGATGATGATGATGCGGTGGGGGGGTTCGGTTCCAGGCTATGTGGCGGTTGTTTACGGGGTGGACACGAGTTGAGGGATGGATCATCTTTCCCCAACTGCGAAAGAGAAGGACACGGGCCAGTATACGGTGGTGATGCAGACAAATTCATGCTTGTGTGTGTGTGTGTTTTTTCCCGTCTCTTCTAATTTTTCCAATTTATTTAAACTAAATGAACCGTTTGCTGGGAAGCCGTGTTCCCCAGACCAATTTTTTTTAACCTTGTGCATGCTTCTCTCCACTACTTCGGACACAGACGTCTCTGTGAACTCCTGCTTTGTTTGCTCTGGTACAAAGGGGAACAAAACCTTAGTCAGATTGACCCTCCTTAGAAAGCCCTCAAAGGACTCTCCTTAAATAATTCTCAAAGAATTATTTTTCACACCTTAGAATAGTTCTCCAAAACTATTCTGCTGACGACCCCCATAAAAGATCAACAGCAGCTCAAAGTCCAAGTCCAAGGCGCCACATTGAATGTAATGTCAGTCAGCTGAGTTATTTCCTCTTGTCCCAGTCTCTGCAGTGGAGGAGAGTTTTAGAAGACACCAAAGGAGTCGCACTGGATTCATTCAGTGACAACAAAGGCTGCTAGGATTCTGATGATACTTCACACTTTCAACCTGTTGAAGGTTCAAAACTAATGTTGGCTGCAATTCCTGCTCATTAAATACTTTGTGCAGTTTTCTCTACTCTAGATTGTGCGTCCACATTGTAGAGTGAAGAGCTGTGGACTGTTTTGATCTCTGTTGCATGAGAAAGAAAAAACTCCAAATCACTTCATTAGATTGATTTACTGCTGATGGATTATTTTATTCGCTATGCACCATTGATGTTCCATGTTTACTGAGTTTCCATTTTTTTACACTGTGTCATGTGATTTCAGCTATCACTGACTGTAAACACTATCAGGGAATCGAAGGATAAAAAAGATAAGGAGATCAGCTCAAAGTCCAAGTTGTTCTCTGGGAGGCTGCATGTTGAGTGGAGGCAGCAGCAGCAGCAGCAGCAGCAGCAGCAGCAGCAGCAGCAGTGGGTGAGTCCTGACTTACTAAATACCTCATCAAATGTGACGTTAGTCAACACTTTATCAATGAATTTTTATTGTACAGCGCTAAATCACATCCAAAAACATCTCAAAGCGCTTTGACCAATCAGAGAAAAAGAAGCAACTGGGCCCCCAGAGCAGCAGAGGGCGACAGTGGCCAGGAGGAGTCAACAATGTGACTTCAGTCTGGTTGATTTCTTCCTGTTCTCTCGCTCCCAAGTGGAAGTCAGAGTTCTGAGCTCACTGCCTCACTTCCTGTTTGACCTCCAGCTCAAGATGAGTGTTCGAGTGGAGGAAGAGGAGGACGGAGCAGCAGCGTCTCCAGGGTTCAGCTGTGAGTCTCTGAAGAGTCACCACTCCAAAAATTATCCTCTAGACTTCAGTAATGAACCTGGACCTCCTGAGACACGGTAAGAACACTTTGAGTGACTCAGTAACTGGAACTGCAGTTTGACTCACTGTTCAAACTGTTGGTCCTCTGGAAAAACTGGAACCTGATGTGAGAGGAACAACCCTCTTTCTTCATCCTGACTGGAAACAGCAGTGTGTGGAGATTTATTAATAACTCTCAGCAGATCATTTATGAAAGAATCATGTTTTAAACACAGACATAAATGTTTGTGTTGCAGAGTTCAATACAGGAGAAAAAGAGCAGAGTCTCCAGGGTCCAGCTGGGAGTCTCTGAAGAGCCACTGGTGTGTGTGTGTGTGTGTGTGTGCGAGAGAGTGAAGCTGGATCCAGTGACGTCAGTGTTGACACTGCAGATCCTTCACATTTCAAAGCGTTGAAATCCAGTTCAGTCCAAAGCCAAACAAGCATCACTGGAGAGAAACACAACCCAGTGTTGACTTCAAAACTGAGCAGAGCTGATGAAATCATTTCTACTGGGCAGACTGGGAGCAGAGCATCATGGGAATTAGAGCTGATTTAGAGCCAGAGATTAAAATAAAGTTCATGTCAAAGACAAAATGAAGAATTTCAATAAACAAAGATTAAAAAGTGACGAGTTGATCAAAGTGTCTCCATCCACAGGAGGAGGAAGAGGAGGAAGAAGAGTGGTGGGTGTGGAGCAGCACTGCAACCTCACACACACACCCAGACTGATCACAGTAAGACTGTCCAACTGCACCTCCTTCACTTCTCCCTCTGAGATCATGTCAGGACCTCCAGTGAGAAGATTCACTGAGGGACGTTGAGAGCAAACAGTCACACAGCAGCTTCACCACAGCAGCTGAAAAGTTGTGGAGAGAAAATGATGCTCACACTGTCACACTGATGTTTTCTTCTCCAACATTTTCTCTGCTCCAGAGGCTGATGGTCTGCAGGAGCTTCTACGGCAGCAGAAGATCAGTCTGGAGAGGAGATGTGAACGTGTGACTGAAGGTGAAGAAGCAGGAAGTCAAACCCTCCTCAACAGCATCTACACTGAGCTCTACATCACTGAGGGACTGAGTGAGGAGGTCAACAGAGAACATGAGGTCAGACAGCTGGAGACCAAGAAGACCAAGGAGAGCCTCCACAACCGTCCAATCAGGTGCAGCCAGATCTTTGAAGCCTCACCTGAGCAGCAGGGACTCAGAGTCAGAGTGGTGCTGACCAACGGCGTCGCTGGGGTTGGAAAAACCTTCTCAGTGCAGAAGTTCACTCTGGACTGGGCCCAGGGCCTGGAGAACCAGGACCTTCATCTGGTGCTTCCTCTCTCATTCAGGGAGCTCAACTTGGTCAAAGAGCAGCACTACAGTCTTCTGGAGCTGCTCCATGTTTTCCATCCAACGTTAGAGAAGCTCACAGCAGAGCAGCTGCATGTCTGCAAACTTCTCTTCATCTTGGACGGCCTGGATGAAAGCAGACTGGCTCTGGACTTTGAGGACAACCAGGTGGTGACTGACGTCACTCAGAAGAAGTCAGTCAGCGTCCTGCTAACAAACCTGATCAGAGGAGATCTGCTTCCCTCGGCTCTGCTGTGGATAACTTCCAGACCTGCAGCAGCCAATCAGATTCCTCCGTCATGTGTGGACAGGCTGACAGAAGTACGAGGCTTCACCGATGACCAGAAGGAGGAGTATTTCAGGCGGAGGTTCAGAGATAGAGAAGATGTGTCCAGCAGGATCAACTCCCACATCAAGGCCTCCAGGAGCCTCCACATCATGTGTCAGATCCCGGTCTTCTGCTGGATCACTGCCACAGTTCTGGAGAGCATGTTGAGCTCAGAGCAGAGAGGAGAGCTGCCCAAGACCCTGACTGACATGTACTCACACTTCCTGCTGGTCCAGACCAAGAGGAAGCAGCACAAGTATGGGGGAGGTCCACAGGAGCTGACGCAGGCTGACAGGGAGCTTCTTCTGAAGCTGGGCCAGCTGGCATTTGAACATCTGGAGAGTGGAAACATCATGTTCTACAGTGAAGACCTGGAGAAGTGTGGTCTCAGTGTGACTGACGCCTCTGTGTACTCAGGAGTTTGTACAGAGATCTTCAGAAGAGAGAGTGTGATCTTCCACAAAAGCGTCTACTGCTTCGTTCATTTGAGCGTCCAGGAGTTTCTGGCTGCAGTCTACATCTTCCACTGTTACACCAAGACAAAGGTTCTGGAGGGTTTCTTAAAGCATATGGAATCAGACCCTGTTTTAACTCTGGTGTTTGGCATCAACCCGAAGATAAAAGAATTTGATCTCCCTCACCAATACCTGGATGAGTTCCTGAAGAGGATGATGGAGAAATCCTTGCAGAGTCCAAACGGTCACCTGGACTTGTTTCTTCGCTTTCTCCATGGACTCAGTCTGGAATCCAACCAGAGACTCTTCGGAGGCCTGCTGGGTCTCACTGACAACCATCCAGGAACCTTACAGAAGGTCATCAACAACCTGAAGGAGATGAACACTGGTGATGTTTCTCCTGACAGAAGCATCAACATCTTCCACTGTCTGCTGGAGGTGAAGGATCAGTCAGTGCATCAGGAGGTCCAAGAGTTCCTGCAGTCAGAGAACAGATCAGAGAAGAAACTCTCAGCCATCCAGTGTTCAGCTCTGGCCTACATGCTGCAGATGTCAGAGGAGGTTCTGGAGGAGTTGGACCTCAGTAAGTACAACACAACCATGGAGGGAAGATTGAGACTGATTCCAGCTGTGAGGAACTGCAGGAAGGCTGTGATAGGTTTAGAAAGGTACGTAAACACAGTGTGTGGGTGTGTGTGTGTGTGTGTGTGTGTGTGTGTGCGTGCTCTTGAAATACAGAGGACATGACAATCACTTTCACAATCTTCAGAGTTTCACACTTCGACCACAACTTCTCACTCTGCTCTCCTTCATTCAGTTCTCTCTCAGAGCTTCAGTGTGCAGTGGTGTCTTCAGCTCTGCAGTCCAGCCCCTCCCACCTCACATTGCTGGACCTGAGTCTCAACACCCTGAACGATCCTGGAGTGAAGCTGCTCTGTGCTGGACTGCAGAGTCCAAACTGCAGACTGGAAGTTCTCAGGTCAGTTCCTGCTTTCTACTGGTGGACAGTGTGTGTCAGCAGATGACAACTGGTGTGTAACGCTGCTCAGTGTGAAGACATTGAAGCAGATATTAAAGACTCATCTAGACAAAGTGGATGTTGTTGATATTTTCATGTCAACAATCTGCAGCCAGAAAAGACTTTGGATGGTGGAAGAAAGTGTGGAAAATGTCTCCAGTCACTTTGGAGCTCAATGGAAGTTGTTGATTGGTGATGAAGGTCACATGACTGAGCAGAAGATCCTGTGAAGAAATATTCGAGGCAGATTAATAGTGCAGCAGTATTTCTTCATCTTGTCCTTTGAATGTGTTTGACTTGTAACGAGACTCTGATGACTGAAAACAGCCACAAGCACACAAAGGACTCACTGATTATTTTCCATCTTCACTGCTGATTGGCTGCACACTGACTGACACACTGCTGTTGTTATTGTGTTGACAACACACTGGCACAATGACTGGTTTGAGGGAATGACTCAGTGATCCCAACAGCTGCACATCCGGATCATCAACGGGGAGAAATTACTCTTAATATGACATTTACAACATGGAAGAAATCAAATATTGATTCTTTATTCAGGTTGGAGGGCTGCAGGTTGTCAAAGCTCAGCTGTGATTGGCTGCTCTCAGCTCTGATGTCCAACCCCTCCCACCTCAGACACCTGGACCTGAGTTTCAACCACCAGCTTAAGGATTCAGGAGTGAAGGTGCTGAGTGGTTTTCTGCAGAGTCCAGACTGTAAACTGGAGACTCTGAGGTCAGTTCACCCTCTTCACTCTACAACTTGTATCACTCTTGTTATTGTTGCTATGATTTTCACTTGACTGGGCCTGTTGCAGGAAACTAGGATGAGGGATTAAGCCGGCATATCTTGGTTATCCTGGATCAATTGATGTGTGATCTGGTTGCACAACAGTGGGATAGGTGGAAGTGAGATATGTTCTGCTAGAAGTTACCATGGAGATTTATTGTGTGGAGTGAGCTGCTCCAGACCAGGCTGAGTTCCAGGATCTATTTCAGTCAACAGTCACCACCAGTGGAAAGCAGTGCTTCTTCCACTCAACACTGCACATTATCACATTCACCTCCAGCCACTGTCATTATTTCAAGCTTTGGAATCATTTCATTTCAATCATGATAGAGAAATGAGTTGAGATCATGTTGCAATCATTGGATCATTTCTAACATGACTTCTACTTTGCCATGCATCCTATATAAAAATACACATCCCATAGAAAGATGAAGACACATCAAAGAGTAACATGAGGTTGTTGTTGTGACAGTGGACGGTCCTGTCACTATGCCTCCAATTGATGATGCGCCCCGGCTGCTTGGCCAAGGGAAGATCCCTTTGGCTGAATGCTTGGTGCGCATGACTATGACCTGGGAGTCTGGGCTTCCAAGCCCGCCCAGCCCGTCTGCACCGGCCAACATTTTATTGAAGTTTTTATTGACATCCTCACAAGCTGCAAAATGCTTTGTTTATTAAGGTGGTAGCTTCTTTTCAACTCAGTGTCATTGTGATACCATCTTCCTTCAAGAATAAATGATTCAACTCTTCCCTCTACTCACTTTTTATCACCATAAATTGTTTTAAAAAATAAAAAGGTGCATACATGAAACAAAGAGACATCATCATAATTCAATTGAGCTTTATTGATTTTAAGATGTGTTGTGTTCTTTGAGCTGGGAGCGGAAAGGAGAATAATAATGATGACATTTGTCTTCCAGTCAGCAAACAGTGTGCATTGAAATCATGACTCACCTCCTGCTCCAGTTTCTTCTTTCAAGGTGGAGTTTTTGATTTCGGACTCTAATTCGAGGTCTTCAGTCTTTCTCTGAATGTACCCAACAGTGTGACAGTGCTGCCATAGACTGCAAGGTCAAGCAAAGTTCGAGAGTCTGAATGCATTTCATGTGATTGTGTCCCATGTAGAGATAGAAGAACATACCTTGTATGAAGTGGGTGGCATCTTGGGAGGACATCCATTAGTTAGCCAAGGCCATGTCCTCTGTCTGGGTGAGGGCAGCTTCTGGTGGTCCACCACCTCAACCCCTGTGGTGCACATTCTGATGGACTGCTAAACCAGAGCAGACAATATCAGAAGCCACCTTCTGCATCCAATGTCCACTTGTGTATCTGAAGTGTTAGTGAGGCGACGTCCCATTCTGCAGGATCTCCTTGTATTTTATTGAACTTGCTGCCACGTCCTTGTTGGCTCAGTCATGTTTGATCTGTACGGACACACACACGTGTGCACATACACACACACACATGTGCGCACGATAAGAGAAACTTTTTTATAAAGCTCTAATTCAGTGAAGTCAGTGAACTTGTCTATTGATTAAAATTGTTCCGATTTGTTGCAGTTACATTGACATAATTTCAGTGAGTTAAAGACTCATACTCGAGTCGCATTTTTGGAGACTCCCGACTTGACTCGGACTCGACCCTAATAAGCAGCCTAATCTTTTTTTTTTTTTTTTTTTTTAAATGTAACCTAGTTCACCTTTTTGGAGGCTTTCTTTCTTTTTTTTTCTACACATGGGTTAGTTTAGTAACAGTTAATGCCTATGGAAAGGACAGACAGTTTTACTACTTTATTTATTTTATTATTTAATATTATTTATTATTATAAATGCCATGTAGTTTGTTTTGCACCTGACCATGGCATGCATGTGCACTGCAGAAACTTTGTTTTTCAAAAAAAAAAATTGGAGATAATGTATTTCAGCCAGAGGCTATGTCATTTTATATATGTGTGTGTGTGTGTGTGTAAAGACTCGTGACTCGACTCGGACTCTATATCAAAGACTCGCGACTCGATGAGTCTTCCCCTCAAAGACTCGAGAATTGACTTGACTCAAGGTCAAAGACTCGTGACTCGACTCGGACTCTAAATCAAAGACTCGTGGGTATCTCTGGCGTGCGCACACTAATCCAGGATAGGTTTCACCTGGCTTGATGAATCCGTGTCTTGGATTGGATGGATGGGTTTTAGTGCAACCCATGAAGCCTGGACACAAGTGTTGTGGATTGGTTGAACGCTGAAGGCTTAGTGACTCATCTTGGATGACAGAATCCTACTTTGGTGCAAGGGGGCCCAGACAGCAAAATCATCAAGAGCCAGTAATGGATGACACCCTGGAAAAACTCTCCATCATTATAAACTCTCCATCATTTATTCTTTATTCAGGATGTGTTACTGCAGGTTGTCAGAGCTCAGCTGTGATTGGCTGGTTTCAGCTCTGAAGTCCAACCCCTCCCACCTCAGACACCTGGAGCTGAGTGGGAACCAGCTGCAGGATTCAGGAGTGAAGGTGCTGAGTGGTTTTCTGCAGAGTCCAGACTGTAAACTGGAGACTCTGAGGTCAGTGCTGGTTTGGAACCAGTGGATGATGGTTTCAGCACCAAACACAGTTCATCACACATGTTGAATAAACATTGAACTGAAGGTTGATTCATATCAAAATGACATCCAGAAATATGAAAACTTCATTGTCGTTCTGTTCATGTTTGAAGTTAAAAAAAACAAAACAAACAAACAAAAAAAAAAAACAGGTCATCAGTGGTCATGTGACCGAACATCATTTCAACACACTTTAGTTTTGGTCTGAGGATTTAATTTCAAGGTGACATTTTCTGTAGTGTCAGATTCTGAAGTCGACATTTCACTTTGATGTTCAGAGTGATGACACCCTGGAAAAACTCTCCATCATTATAAACTCTCCATCATTTATTCTCTATTCAGGTTGGAGAGCTGCAGTTTGTCAGAGCTCAGCTGTGATTGGCTGCTCTCAGCTCTGAAGTCCAACCCCTCCCACCTCAGACACCTTGACCTGACTGGAAACTACAAGCTGAAGCCTTCATCAGTGAAGCCACTGATGGATCTTGTCCACAGTAGAGACTATCAACTGGAGAGTGTGAGGTCAGTACTGGTTTGGAACCAGTGGATGATGTTTCCAGTACCAAAGCCAGTTGATCCCACAGCAGAGGTCCAGTGTTCCCAGTCACAGTGTGAGAGGAGGATGGTGACGTCCAGCTGCTCCTCATTCATCCAACATCTGCTGCCAAACTGCTTCTTCTCTCAGTTCACCACTCAATTATTGATCAGTTCATCTTCATCAGGCCTCAGTATCAGTCCAACACTCCATGGTCACATGACCTTCATATGTTCCACACTTGACATGTGACTGAGAGTCTGCTTCTTCTCACCAGTCACTCCATCATCAGTCAACGTCTCTGTGATGATGCGTTCAAGGACCGTGAGTCCTGACTCCTGCTGTCTCTTCTCTCTGCAGGTGGGAGGAATCTCTGTTGTTGGATATGTGGGAGAGTGAAGAGGAGAGCTCCATCTAGTGGTGGCTGATAGAACTACAACAAGTGGCGGTAAACAGCAGGCTAATACGCGCACACACTGTAAGTGTGTGGGCGTGTCACGACCTTTGACCTCAGTGGAGCCTGGTGGCTGGTGGACTGGTTCTCCCTACAAGCTGCTGTGGTTACTGGAAGAGACGTCCCAGAAGCCACTGGTGGACCTTGCAGTGCCACATATGGACTCTTGGATTGTTCTTGGCCTCTCTGGACACCACAATCTCACTTCCCATCTGAAAGTCATGAAAAACCTTTGTGGGTGAGATCCTCTCACCATCTGATCACTGTTGGGAGTGGAGCCTTCAAACACTCCAATGACTGGACACTAATCAGAGACTGACCCCGACTGGAAGCAAAGTCACTTTCATGGTGTTGTTCCCCCAGCAGGACTTTCCACAGGCTTCATTCTCATCAGCTGATCTGACCAAGCAACTCCAGGTTGAAGCTTCACGCTAGCTTTATTGTCAATGCTACAGTGTATGGACCATATACAGAGCATTGAGCTCTTGTTACTGGGCGCCCACGGTGTGAGGAGAGAGCTGCTCTGTGCAAACGGAGCCACAAGCAGTTTGCATTCCAGTGCAGTGATTCCAGCCTCCAGTAGCACCTGAATGACACCTAGCAGCTAGTACGAGCTAACGGAGCTAACAAGAACGTCAGAGCGCTGAATACAACCAAGTAGAGTGGACAATCAGATGTAGTAAAATGATTCACATTCTCTACTTCAGTACAGATACTTGTCTAAAATCAACTCCTTTACTCATAGTGCAGCTTCTGAAGTCAATTCAAGTCAAAAGTTTTTGAGGCCATTAATGAAACAAAACGTTTGTTGATTCATTTTGTTTTAAAAATTCAAAGGTTGTGACAGAATAATCTGGAGTGAATTGACCAGAGGTCAAAGGTCAGAGGTTTGACAAACTACAAAGACCATAATTAATTAGATTATTTTTTTAATGGAGTCCCACCACTAATAAATATATATTTGTTTAATAAATGTTTAATGCACCTTTTTTCTTGACCAACATAATTAAATCTCCACCTGCTTCCGTTTGCATGTTTCAGCAGATTGATGTGTATGTAGATAGAAAAATCTATGTGAGTTGGTTCAGTGTGCTGTGAAGTGTGGCCCTGTTATGGCCATGGGGGCCTTGGCTATTGCCCTGTTGTTGCTGTGTACTGGTTGTGTGTCTCTTTCAGGTGCTGATGACTAACCAGGTGCACCTGGCCGGTGCACAGCTTGTTTAGGACCGCCTCCCTCAGCACTGGCTCTCTCACACCTGGCTTCCACCGCAGCAGCTGCTTTGTTTTTCACTTCCCGTGATGCTTTTTCTTTGTTGCACACAGACAACACGCACTCATACCATTCACTCCATCCACACACCTACAGGCATTTCTGACAAGACACTGACTCTCACACTCCATACATTCTTATTTTATTTTTCTTCTTCACAGTTTTGCTGTATTTTAACTGTTTTTATTGCAATTGATTTTATTTGTTTCACTCTGGAAAGCACCTTGTGCACCATTTGGTTGTTGGAAGGTGCAATATAAATAAAATTTGATTGATTGGTTGATTGATTATTTTTGGTGTGGTGTGCAGCTTTATTGTCATTGCAACACGTAAACGCGTACAACAAAATTGTGCATAAAGAGTCCAAATACAATACAACAGTAAAGACAGGACTGCAGGATTGAGCATTTTCAGTGGGGGTGAAGGTGTTATTATGTTTAGTTTAGATTTGTGTGCTTCATCATATGATTAGTTTAGGTGTTTGTTTACAATAATATGATTATTGATGTTGAAAAGTTGAAATCAATCAAAAGACCTCCACATAAAGAAAGGCATTGTTGCAGGAGTCATGCAAAGAGCTCAAGGAAGGACAAAGGAAGCACATCCCTCATGAACTGGTGACCAGAGGGGGACCAGAGGATGGACAGCAGAAGCAACTGGCTTTGCCACCACCATAAAACTCTAAAACACATTCAGTTCCAGGGTGGGGAACTTATGATCCATCGGAGGCACGGGGGACAGGAACCTGTGACCTCACCCCTATTTTACACCAGAAGCGTCAGCAGAGCGTCTCGTGCAGCGGCTCGACCGGTTCACGCGAGGATTGCAAGATCGCGCGATAATCTGAGAGTAGCGGGTATTTAAAGAGAACAATAGGGGGATGGGCAGAGTAGTATGTACCTGGTCTGGGGGTATGTATAGTTTGCTCTGGGACATGTGGAGAAAAAGATTGGAATGGTCCCACTGGAGGATTGTATGATGACATACTTTGTTGTTGCTGATGTTCTTGTCTTTTCCATAAATCTTGAAGATTTTCTAAAATGTTTATTTTGGCATCCTTTCTGTTGTCACTATTTAATTTATTCAGTAGTGGAACCAAGCTCATGTCCTGTGTGTGGCGTAGTTGTTGGGTGCTGGTTGTGAGGGGCCAAGGGACCTAGATGAGGGCATCTCCCTATCCCCAGAGGCTGTAGCTCCAGATACTGATCGGGGAGGAGATGGAGATTGCTGAGGAGTTGGTGTACTGGGCCGCTCCTCAAACTCATGGCCACAGAAAGAATGAGGTGTTCCAGATCTCTGTGTCTCTGCAAGTGATGGTGGCAGGCTCAGGTTGCTTCTGGAACTGTAATTATAATAGAATAGCACATCAATTAGAGTAAATAATGAATATTTGAAGTATTGTTGTCACAATACTATTGCAATAATGGCTCATTTAAATGATGATAAACTATTATCACATTTTTCAACATACCTTCTTGGTTGGACAAATGGCAACAAGAACTCCAGCAGTCCAGCATATTTGTAATCCAGCTGATCCACTTGGTTGATGCATTTTTCTCACGAAAGCATCAAGTCACAGATTAATAAATCATATTCACATTTATGTCATGTTTCACTGTCTCATTGCAGGTTTATTGCTTCGGGAGATTCAATGGCCGGCTTAGCTTTCAGCCATCGTCTCGGCCACTGTACAGTGACAGAATGTGTGCGCAGCCATGGAGAAGTGCATGATGGACAGTCATCTGCCTAGGCCAACAACTGAACACTGGAAGGAGGTGGCACAAGACTTCTGGCAAAAGTGGAACTTTCCAAATTGCCTGGGGGCATTAGACGGAAAACACATTCTCATCCAAGCACCACCACTCCTCTGGAAGTCAGTACTTCCATTACAAAAAGACTTTCTCAGTTGTACTTTTGGCTTTGGTTGATGCCGACTATGGATTCAGAGTAATTCAAGTGGGAGACTTTGGACGATTAGCGATGGGGGCGCCTACGCCGGTTCTGAACTTGAAAAGAAATGGAGAGCGGGACACTTGAGGTGCCGTGTGATGTGTGTCTGCCTGATGCTGAAGAGTTGGGAGAGGTCCCATTGGTCATGGTTGGAGATGCAGCTTTCCCGCTTAAAAAACACCTTATGAGACCGGACCCTGGACAAAACCTCACTCAGCAGAAGAGGATTTTCAATGACAGACTTTCCAGAGCGAGGATGGTGATTGAAAATGCAGTTGGCATTCTGGCCTGCAGATGGAGGATTTTTCATGGCAGGATCAACCTCCACCCCAAACAGGTGGATACACTAGTGGTTGCAGCTTGCATCCTGCACAACTACCTTCTTTGCCCCAACGACAACCAGAGGTTTCTGCACGATGCTGGTGAAAAAGGGCAACCTATGGCTTCCGTCCAAAAAATGAGAGGACACGGGGCCACACGTGAGACCTGGAATGTGAGGGAAACTTTCTGTAATTTCTTTAACTCTCCAGCAGGTGGCGTGTCATGGCAAGATCGAATGATTTAACTCATGACTGGAAAACAACTTGCTCCCTTGTTCTGCTGTGTACTGCTTGTTCCATCGTGGTCATTGTTTGGTTGTGGAAATTTCAATTTTTTTATTTTTTTTTCAAACATGAAAACTCCATTGGAGAGTAAAATAAAATTCAAGCATCCAAATATGTCTTTGCTCTTTCTTTATATGGAAAACAACTTGCTTATGTTGTCACTCAACTTTAATATGATGCTATGAACTACAGTGTCCAAACATTTTCAAAACATATCATATAATATCTGATATAAAAACATAAAAAAGTAGTTCAAATATAAATCTTATTTTATGAACCTCTTGATCAAAAGATGCAGAATACATTATGTACTATACCTGTACTATAGTGTAATTAAAAACAACGACACATTTTCAATCTTTGAAATGGCGAGCTAGACAACTGGCTTTTTCAAAGTATTACAGAAATACAAATACAGAAATATTTTTACCCACCTTCAACTCCAAACTTTTGAGCAATCTCAGCCCACGCCTTGTCCTTCTTTGAATTGTCCTTGTACAAAGGATGTGCAGTGTCCAAAATAATTGAATGAGTTTCAACCTCCAAAAAAATAAATCCTTCATCATCCATGTTGTCCAGAGTGTTGTATTCCCAACAAGAGAGAAAAAATGGTTGTTTTTTTGGGCTGGGTCACAAATGCACAGAATTTATAGCCAGGTGGTCATGCATCCTGCTCATGGTCTGAGGTAAACAACCAATAGAAATCACCAGTTAAATGCATGACCCATGGGCAAGTGCATGGACAATTAGCATATACAGATGACTGGCTGAGAGGTGTGAGTGGCAAAGGTCACATGATTGAAAACCCAGACAGGACGGCACCACTGTCTGTGTGTGTTAATGGTATTTAAATGTCCTGTACTTAAATTACAGAGAAAAGCAACTGTAATGACAAAGAAAGATTTGAGAACTGCTGCGATGAGTCATTTATTCTTTCTTTTCTAAGGTTTTAAAAGCTTAATTGTTGATTTCATTGAAGTGAAAGTGCCAGGTTCACATTTCAAAGTAAAATACAGCGCTTAAAAAAATGCATTGTATATTATTTTGAAAATCAACCGGATCCATTGTGTTTTTCCACCACTGACTTCCTGTCTGAACGATCCTACCTGCTGCGAATGACGCAGGAGGGACGCGGCAAGCGTCAAAGAATAAACTCTGGCGTTCTTTTCCAGCAGGTGGCGTTTCACTGCTTCTGGGACGCTTCTGAAACGCGCCTGCTGCGAGCCTGCTGCGAGCCTGCTCATTGACTTTAGTGGCCGCGTTTTACTGCGTCGACGCGGACGTTCTTATTTGGCTCCCTGCCAAATAAGGACTTGTTTCTTCTCATTATCAGTAATCAGAGTGCAGCGCCTCCAACCTTCACTGGATGAAGAAACCACACTGTGAAGGTTGGGGCAGTTGGACACTGTTGCTGAGTTTAACATTTAACCTTTTTATTACAGGCAACCAAGACATTTTGCTAGTGCAATAACATATATGAAAAAAACAAAATAGAGCTCTTCAAATATTAATAAGTTAATAAAAAAAATAAAGTTCAAAAGAAAGTGTCAAATTCTCCTATGTCAGGAGATAAAGAATGTGGTTTGTGTGCTGTGTGAAAAGTCAGTCTGTTGTCAGTCACTTCAATGTCTGTTGCTTCCAGTTTGTCTGTCTGTTCTGCTATATCTATCTATTTTACTACCCGGCTAGATTTTTGTGATGAACGTTCTTATCTGTCAATGTGGAATGAGGAAGTGTTGATGCTCCTCGGAGTTGATCCGCTCTCTTCGACGCCACGCCGCCGCTTGGCTCGCCACTCAACCGCAGAAGGTTTCAGAATCACGCTGCTCAATCTTTATTCCAGCCAAAGAGTAAAACCAATCTGTACATGGTGCACAATATATTTGGAGACTATATATATATATATTTAATTAGCTTCAATGAAAATTATATGAGGTATTTAGGGTAATATATCAAAAATAATACCATCATAGGCTAAGCAATATTTTTACCTCAGTCCCCATAGTTCAATATAATGGCATCAACACACTAATGTATTGCTGGCATGGTAGTAGCTAAAGCAGCTAATCATTTGCTCCTGCATTAAGCACCGGAGCATGTGCTTCGGCTAGCTAATGATGCTAATCGCGACTAGCATTAGCCCAGTAGCGAGCGTCCTCTAGAAGATGCTTGTACACATTATACAATGATGCACAGTACCACTGTGGGTTGAAACATTAAATGCTATCACCGCAACTCCGACTGGTTTGTACAGAAAATATTCATGTGCAATATATTCACAATGAGCAAACACAAATAGGCTAAACACGAGGCTTTGCCCCTGTAGCATGTAGCTCACCGGAGTTCTCTCAGGGCTTACAACAGTAGAAACGGCACTTCAGGCTCTCTCTCACAATAGTCACGAAACTCTCACCTAACAACAGAAGATTGATCAAGACACTGGAGAATTATTAAGCACTCATTTACGACTTTATATCAGTTTTCGTACCGAAACTCAGCTCGTTCTCCACTGTGTGCTCTGGCTTGCAGCTTGCTCACATTGATAAGAAATTAGAGCAGTCGCTCGCGACACTGTGGAAGGCTAATGCGCCACCATATGGTGAGCAAGGGTATTGCATTAATTGAACCTATATGCCAAACAGGGAATTTGACTCTGGTTTTTCTCGATCTCACTACTTAGGTTAAAAAACAAAAAACAAAACTACAGGAAGTAAAAAGTAAAGGGTAAACAATGTTCGACTGAAGTATACAATAAACAATAAACAATGTGCAACTCGGTGGAGGGGTAAAATAAGAATATATAAACAAGTATACATCATATAGATAGATAGATAGATAGATAGATAGATAGATAGATAGATAGATAGATATACAATTATTCTTTAAATATGCACATACATCTAAATATAAAATATATATACAAGTCTACATATGTCTACACTGTGACAGAAAAATAAAAGAAACATAGGTGCAGCAGTCAAGGTAGAAATGTTCATAGTGCAGTATGAGTAATGTAATGTAAACAGCAGTGTAAACAGGTCAACAGCAGTGCAGTCAACAGTAGTACATCAGACTGAAGAGTCCGAAGCAGGAGAAGATGTTCCAGAAAAGTGGTGTCCATTCACCTCCAAATGGTCTGAAAGGTCCAAACCACTTTCTGCAAGTTGGAAGTTCGGGAAAAAAATAAAAAAAAATAAAAAAGTGTTTCTATTAAAACAATTTTTATTTTTTTTAATAGATCATAACTTTTTTCCTGAAGGTCCTACAGACTTCAAACCTGGATCATGTGATATAATTCCTCCCTTCTGAACAGGCCAGAGGTGGAATCATCTTTAAATGACCTTCCGTTCTTGAAATACACGTCTTTGACCTATGAATTTGACCTTTGACCCTGTTCCAACCGTCTGACCCCTGATTCAGTTGTTCTGTTAGAATCAGGCTCCCTGAAACTGGGAGGGTGGGCGGAGTTTCAGCTCAACAACAGGAAGGTAAAGTCAGTGAATGTGGGTTTGAACAGTGCCACTGATCCCTCTTGGCCCTGCGCTTTTCAAAGCCTCCACTGGGGGGCGCCAGAGGACTTGAGGGGAGGCGACCGTGAAAACTGCGGCATCATATTGAAAGTGAAGCCAAAGTTGAAGGATGAAGCAGCAGATAAAGCAACAGTGTCCATAGTGATGATGAAAGTCTCTGACTACAGCTGATGTGTTGATGATTTTTTTGGGAGGAATTGCACCAGCAGCCTCAGAATGAAGACATTAGTTGACTGGAGAACTGGAGGAGGTTTCAATGGATTGAAAAATATGTTGAAAAACACTCAGATATTTATTAGAATGTGTTTCAAAGAGATGGTATAGCATGCAGATGATCAAATGTGTTTAAAAAGACATTTAAGATCAAACACAAAGGATTATTAAAATGTTATTAAAATATACACGTTTAAGAACATAAAAATGTGACAGATGTTTACCAAAAAATATGCATGTATATAACATTTATTGTTGAAACCTTTTTTTAATATACAAAGCAATGACCTTGACCCCTGACCTCTGACCTGTCTGTTTCTCCTGGTTTCATTGATTGTCGCTTCATTCGATCAGTGTTCAGATTTGGTTTCTAAAAGGCTTTTGATGTTTTTTAGCAGATTCATCAGGAGAACAACAAGCACAACTACAGTCACACACATGGAGTTGGACAGTGCAACACCTCAGCTGTACAAGTTGTCATTAGTGGCAACGATTGAGCTCCATCTGCAGGTGAGAGAGGAGCTTGTTTAAAGCAGCTCAAGTCTTGAACCCGCAACACAATGGGCCAAGGCAGTTTAAGCAGCCGAGCTGGATAAAGGGACACTGGTCAAGTCCCTGGAAAAGACGGCTAGCTGGTTCAACAGGGTCACTGATCATTTTTATTGAAAGAAATTGATGGCATAATTTACGTATAAATAAAGAAATGGATTTTATGATGTAGACAGAAAATGAGCTTCCCCTCCTTGAAAGACCAGCAGCCGCCACTGCCCTCAACAAGTGTCCAGAGCATCATGTGACTTCCTGGAAGTGTGGTATCAGTTGAGGCGGCTGGATGGGAGGAGCAGCTGATATAGCTGATATACCAAGAGCGCGCGCACACACACACACACACACACACACACACACACACACACACACACACATGCACTCTCTCTCTCTCTCTCACACACACACATGCACTCTCACTCTCTTTCACACACACACACACACACACACACACACACACAGAGCATCATGTGACTTCCTGGAAGTGTGGTATCAGTTGAGGCGGCTGGATGGGACGAGCCGCTGATATAGCTGATATACCAAGAGCACACACACACACACACACGCATGCACTCTCTTTCTCACTCCGCGTTATTGTGGAACCCACCGGAGTTCTAGGAAAACCCCGCCCCTGCAGCTATAAACCCCGCCCCTGCAGCTATAAACCCTTCCCTGCTGCTCCGCAGCCCCCGTGACGCCCTGTTACGCTAACCTGGCCTGCTAAAGTTGTCCATGCTAATTAAATAATTTTCCCCAAGAGCAAGGTTCGCTTGGTGGTGGCGGGGGGCTTTAATGCTGGACGCCCTGTCAAGTCAGGACTGGACCAGACCACATGTACAGTCAGCCATCAAAGAGGGTTTGATCAATAGCTCCCCATGACCTGACACACTCGGTCATGGAGAGCAAAAGGCACCCAAAGTAACTTAAGTAAATTTACTGTTGTTAGGTATTGTTCCTACCTTGTTATTGCAATACATTTAGGTATTGTACCTCTACCTTGGAAAAAAGTAAGTTGGGCCAAATATTAATTTACTTGAAATCTGTAGTTTTGCACTCATGTTAGCCTTTATGGTTGTTTAAATTTGCACTCAGTGTACTGTTGCCTTTATGGTAAATATTTGCACTTAATAGAATGCATTCTGTTTATGGGAGACGAATAAAGAGACTAATTCTGTATACGTTTTTTCATGTACTTATTATTTTGTTTTGTGACAGAATACACTAATCAGTTGCTCATTGGGCAAAGGCCAAACAGGATTTGCAATTCAACTCAATCATGCATTCATTAATACACCAGTGCTGATTTTAGTGTATTCTGTTGTATTTGTACGTAATGTTTATTGATTGTGGATAATCAATTTAACCAAAAGCAGGAGGATGCAATGCAAGCCTGCAGACAATAAATAATAAAGATGACAAAGAAAGTCCATCAATTTACTACAGAATATTAAATATCATTACGCCCTTTCTTTGCAGTAAAACGGATCAATGAACCGTCCATTGAAGCGGAAACATATGTAGGCAAATGCCATTAAATATAGCTTATATTAGCTTCCTGAGATTAACTTTAAATTCATTTGTATTAAAAATACAAAAATCTAGGTGACGTTCAGAATGGAGCGTCACATGCCCCACGGAGCAGTGGGGCTAGGGTTTGCATGCCGCGTGGGCGGGGTTTGGTGCGTCACCAGCCCCTCAGTGCAGCGGGGGCGGGGTCTTCCTAGAACTCAGGTGGGTTCCATAATAAGACCTCACTCACACACAGCATCATGTGACTTCCTGGAAGTGTGGGAGCAGTTGAGGCGGCTGGATGGGAAGAGCCACAGTGAGCAGCAGAAGCAGGAAGAGAAGCTGAAAGTGAAAGTTGTTCTGTGTCAGGCTCCATTTTGAGGCAAAGCAGCAGCAGCAGCAGCAGCAGCAGCAGCAGCATCAGCAGCAGGTGAGTCCTGACTGACTGAATAACTCATTCAGTGTGACGCTAGTCAACAATGTGACTTCAGTCTGGTTGATTTCTTCCTGTTCTCTCGCTCCCAAGTGGAAGTCAGAGTGTTCTGAGCTCACTGCCTCACTTCCTGTTTGACCTCCAGCTCAAGATGAGTGTTCGAGTGGAGGAAGAGGAGGACGGAGCAGCAGCGTCTCCAGGGTTCAGCTGTGAGTCTCTGAAGAGTCACCACTCCAAACATGAACCTCCATACTTCAGTAATGAACCTGGACCTCCTGAGACACAGTAAGAACACTTAGAGTGACTCTGTCACTGGAACTGCTGTTTGACTCACTGTTCAAACTGTTGGTCGTCTGGAAAAACTGCAACCTGATGTGAGAGGAACAACCCTCTTTCTTCAACCTGACTGGAAACAGCAGTGTGTGGAGATTTATTAATGACTCTCAGCAGATCATTGATGAAAGAATCATGTTTTAAACACAGACATCAATGTTTGTGTTGCAGAGTTCAATACAAGAGAAAGAGAGCAGAGTCTCCAGGGTCCAGCTGTGAGCCTCTGAAGAGTCACCAATCCAAAGATCATCCTCCATACTTCAGTGATGAACATGGACCTCCTGAGACACGGTAAGAACTGTGTGTGTGTGTGTGTGTGTGTGTGTGAAGCTGGATCCAGTGACGTCAGTGTTGACACTGCAGCTCCTACACATTTCAAAGTGTTGAAATCCAGTTCAGTCCAAAGCCAAACAAGCATCACTGGAGAGAAACACAACCCAGTGTTGACTTCAAAACTGACCAGAGCTGATGAAATCATTTCTACTGGGCAGACTGGGAGCAGAGCATCATGTGAATTAGAGCTGATTTAGAGCCAACAATTAAAATAAAGTTCATGTCAAAGACAAAATGAAGAATTTCAGTAAACAAAGATTAAAAAGTGACGAGTTGATCAAAGTGTCTCCATCCACAGCAGGAGGAAGAGGAGGAAGAAGAGTGGTGGGTGTGGAGCAGCACTGCAACCTGCCAGTCACACCCAGACTGATCACAGTAAGACTGTCCACCTGCACCTCCTTCACTTCTCCTCTGAGATCATGTCAGACCTCCAGTGAGAAGATTCACTGAGGGACGTTGAGAGCAAACAGTCACACAGCAGCTTCACCACAGCAGCTGAAAAGTTGTGGAGAGAAAATGATGCTCACACTGTCACACTGATGTTTTCTTCTCCAACCTTTTTCTCTGCTCCAGAGGCTGATGGTCTGCAGGAGCTTCTACAGCAGCAGAAGATCAGTCTGAGAGGAGATGCGAACGTGTGACTGAAGGTGAAGAAGCAGGAAGTCAAACCCTCCTCAACAGCATCTACACTGAGCTCTACATCACTGAGGGGCTGAGTGAGGAGGTCAATAGAGAGCATGAGGTCAGGAAGCTGGAGACAAAGAAGAGCCTACACGACCGTCCAATCAGGTGCAGCCAGATCTTTGAAGCTTCACCTGAGCAGCAGGGACTCAGAGTCAGAGTGGTGCTGACCAACGGCGCCGCTGGGGTTGGAAAACCTTCTCAGTGCAGAAGTTCACTGGACTGGGCCCAGGGCCTGGAGAACCAGGACCTTCATCTGGTGCTTCCTCTCTCATTCAGGGAGCTCAACTTGGTCAAAGAGCAGCACTACAGTCTTCTGGAGCTGCTCCATGTTTTCCATCCAACGTTAGAGAAGCTCACAGCAGAGCAGCTGCATGTCTGCAAACTTCTCTTCATCTTGGACGGCCTGGATGAAAGCAGACTGGCTCTGGACTTTGAGAAGAACCAGGTGGTGACTGACGTGACTCAGAAGAAGTCAGTCAGCGTCCTGCTAACAAACCTGATCAGAGGAGATCTGCTTCCCTCGGCTCTGCTGTGGATAACTTCCAGACCTGCAGCAGCCAATCAGATCCCTCCATCACGTGTGGACAGACTGACAGAAGTACGAGGCTTCACCGATGACAAGAAGGAGGAGTATTTCAGGAGGAGGTTCAGAGATAGAGAAGATGTGTCCAGCAGGATCATCTCCCACATCAAGGCCTCCAGGAGCCTCCACATCATGTGTCAGATCCCGGTCTTCTGCTGGATCACAGCCACAGTTCTGGAGAGCATGTTGAGCTCAGAGCAGAGAGGAGAGCTGCCCAAGACCCTGACTGACATGTACTCACACTTCCTGCTGGTCCAGACCAAGAGGAAGCAGCACAAGTATGGAGGAGGTCCACAGGAGCTGACGGAGGCTGACAGGGAGCTTCTTCTGAAGCTGGGCCAGTTGGCATTTGAACATCTGGAGAGTGGAAACATCATGTTCTACAGTGAAGACCTGGAGAAGTGTGGTCTCAGTGTGACTGACGCCTCTGTGTACTCAGGAGTTTGTACAGAGATCTTCAGAGGAGAGAGTGTGATCTTCCACAAAACCGTCTACTGCTTCGTTCATCTGAGCGTCCAGGAGTTTCTGGCTGCAGTCTTCATCTTCCACTGTCACACCAAGACAAAGGCTTTGGAGGTTGTCTTGAAAATGTTTAAATCAGACCCTTTATTACCTCTGGTGTTTGGCATCAACCCGAAGACAAAAGAATTTGTTCTCCCTCCCCAATCCCTGGATGATTTTCTGAAGAGGATGATGGAGAAATCCCTGCAGAGTCCAAACGGTCACCTGGACTTGTTTGTTCGCTTTCTCCATGGACTCAGTCTGGAATCCAACCAGAGACTCTTAGGAGGCCTGCTGGGTCTCACTGACAACCATCCAGGAACCTTACAGAAGGTCATCAAAAACCTGAAGGAGATGAACACTGGTGGTGTTTCTCCTGGCAGAAGCATCAACATCTTCCACTGTCTGCTGGAGGTGAAGGATCAGTCAGTGCATCAGGAGGTCCAAGAGTTCCTGCAGTCAAAGAACAGATCAAAGAAGGAACTCTCAGCCATCCAGTGTTCAGCTCTGGCCTTCATGCTGCAGATGTCAGAGGAGGTTCTGGAGGAGTTGGACCTCAGCAAGTACAACACAACCATGGAGGGAAGATTGAGACTGATTCCAGCTGTGAGGAACTGCAGGAAGGCTTTGATACGTTTAGGGTACGTAAACACTGTGTGTGTGTGTGTGTGTGTGTGTGTGTGTGTTGAAATTCTATGTGCTGTCATTCTTGGCCAGGTCTCAACTACAGAAAATAGTTTTCAGAATAATAAATAAAGTTCCCTAAAGCACAAATCAATGATTGATAGAGTCAAATATCTTCCAATTCATAGATATAGTGGACTTGAAAACATTAGAAATACTATTTCCAGGAAAGAATGAAAATCTTGCGCTCAGTATTCTAAGTTTTTTAAAGTGAGAGAAAATCAATCCATGTTCAGAGGGTTGAGTGTCTTTGAATGATGGAAGGTGAGAACCATTGTTAAATATAGATGTCTTTCTTTTTGGGAGTTCCATTTTGGAATGGGATCAGTGACCATTTGAAAATGTGTGCTTTTTGTTGAGTTGAAAAATCTTGAAGGGCAAAATACTTGATGATGATGAGGATAAACGATTGAATTGTGAGTCAATGATGAAGAATAATGTCAAGCATATTTTGTTGAGTTGCGCTTTCTTTTTTCTTTTTGATTTTGTCTGACTAATTATTCCAGCTAATCTTATGGACTGTATAGGAGAGGCAAGAATCAGCTTGGGCTTCAGCCTGCTGCTTTTTCCTTCACACAGTTGTTATGTTTTTGTTGTTGTGAGTCTTTATAATGTGCACATTTGTTTTGGAAGCTTCTTTTTCATTGTTGTCAGTTGATTGCACAAGATTGATTGAATTTACACTGTCAACTATTCAATCATTCATGATGATGATGATGGTGATGATGATGATGATGATGATGATGATGATGATGATGGTGGTGGTGATGATGATGATGATGATGATGATGATGATGATGATGATGATGGAAGCAGCAACTTCACAACTCTGCTCTCCTTCATTCAGTGAACTCTCAGAGCTTCAGTGTGCAGTGGTGTCTTCAGCTCTGCAGTCCAGCCCCTCCCACCTCACACTGCTGGACCTGAGTTCCACCATCCTGAAGAATCCTGGAGTGAAGCTGCTCTGTGCTGGACTGCAGAGTCCAAACTGCAGACTGGAAGTTCTCAGGTCAGTTCCTGCTTTCTACTGGTGGACAGTGTGTGTCAGCAGATGACAACTGGTGTGTAACGCTGCTCAGTGTGAAGACTTTGAAGCAGATATTAAAGACTCATCTAGACAAAGTGGATGTTGTTGATATTTTCATGTCAACAATCTGCAGCCAGAAAAGACTTTGGATGGTGGAAGAAAGTGTGGAAGATGTCTCCAGTCACTTTAGAGCTCAATGGAAGTTGTTGATTGGTGATGAAGGTCACATGACTGAGCAGAAGATCCTGTGAAGAAATATTAGAGGCAGATTCATAGTGCAGCAGTATTTCTTCATCTTGTCCTTTGAATGTGTTTGACTTGTAACGAGACTCTGATGACTGAAAACAGCCACAAGCACACAAAGGACTTACTGATTATTTTCCATCTTCACTGCTGATTGGCTGCACACTGACTGACACACTGCTGTTGTTATTGTGGTGACAACACACTGGCACAATGACTGGTTTGAGGGAATGACTCAGTGATCCCAACAGCTGCACATCTGGATCATCAACAGGGAGAAATGACTCTTAATATGACATTTACACCATGGAAGAAATCAAATATTGATTCTTTATTCAGGTTGGAGGGCTGCAGGTTGTCAGAGCTCAGCTGTGATTGGCTGCTCTCAGCTCTGAGGTCCAACCCCTCCCACCTCAGACACCTGGACCTGAGTAAGAACCAGCTGCAGGATTCATCAGTGAAGGAGCTGAGTGGTTTTCTGCAGAGTCCAGACTGTAAACTGGAGACTCTGAGGTCAGTACTGGTTTGGAACCAGTGGATGATGGTTTCAGCACCAAACACACTTCATCACACATGTTGAATAAACATTGAACTGAAGGTTGATTCATATCAAAATGACATCCAGAAATATGAAATCTTCATTCTGTTCATGTTTGAAGCAAAAAAAAACAGGTCATCAGTGGTCATGTGACCAAACATCATTTCAACACACATTAGTTTCAGTCTGAGGATTTAATTTCAAGGTGACATTTTCTGTAGTTTCAGATTCTTAAGTCGACATTTCACTTTTTTCTTTTTTTTATTTGAAAGGGGACAATACAATTTTATAAAATACATGAATAAACATGGTTAAAAAAAAACAGAATTAGCCAAAATGCTAGTTTTCATCGGCAGTCCCCTTGCTAAGATGTAAAAGGGCAATAAAAATCATATGAAAGAGAAATACATGATTGGACAGTGGATAGGGCACTAACATATAACATATACATGACAAGCTGTTCAGAGAGCCAAGAGCACACAATAAAAAAACACCTTCACTTTCAAACACCTACTATAAAGTTAAAAAGCAGAAAGAAGAAGAAAAAAAGATAAGACTTTACATTACATTGCTACACAATTTTTGATTGAAACCTCAAAAAACATCCCAACAGGCTCATCTGTTGGTGTTGGCAGCTGTAGGTGTTGACAAGCCACATTTTCAATTTTGTTGAGAAAGCCTTGTATGTTGTAAGCAGCTTAATGTCCTGCGGTACTGAGTTCCACGCACGAGCACTCCACACTGACCAGTGACTGACTAAAAGTGCTCCTGTGCAAAGGAATGAGACAGTCAGCTCTGACAGAGCCTGGAGTGACACACACACACGCACACGCACGCACGCACGCACACAAACACACACACACACACACACACACACACACACACACACACACACACACACACACAGACACAGCTGTTTTCTGTGGCTGGTGAACTCTGCCAGAGGATCTGGAGCCAAACTATGCAGTACTTTATGAATCAAAATTAAATCTGCAAATGTGTGAAGACTGTCCCAGTTTAAAAGACTGTGTTTTTATAAGATTGCACAGTGATAATAGTACCTAGGTTTTTTATCCATTACTTTAATTGCTTGTTTGTACAAAACTTCCAATGTTTTTTTTTTTTTTGCATTCCGACGAGCTTGGGACCAACTGGTTAGACAATGGTTAAAGTGACTGAGAATCATTGAATGAAAGTACATTTTTGAAGCTTCAGTTGACATTTCATTTCCAACTGCACGGAAATTTGCAAGATTTAATTAGATTTTTTTTTTACACAATTTGTCAATATGGGCTTTAAAGGAAAGCTGTGAATCTGTTATTAACCCAAGATATTTATACTGGCTGACAATTTGTATTTTTTCTCCATTAACAAGTATGTTGGGGTCAGGTCATACTTTGATTTTCAGAGTGATGACACCCTGGAAAAACTCTCCATCATTATAAACTCTCCATCATTTATTCTCTATTCAGGTTGGAGAGGTGCAGGTTGTCAAAGCTCAGCAGCGATTGGCTGCTCTCAGCTCTGAATTCCAACCCCTCCCACCTCAGACACCTGGACCTGGATGGGAACCAGCTGCAGGATTCAGGAGTGAAGGTGCTGAGTGGTTTTCTGCAGAGTCCAGACTGTAAACTGGAGACTCTGAGGTCAGTACTGGTTTGGAACCAGTGGATGATGGTTTCATCACCAAACACAGTTTGTCACACATGTTGAATAAACATTGAACTGAAGGTTGATTCATATCAAAATGACATCCAGAAATATGAAAACTTCATTCTGTTCATGTTTGAAGTAGAAAAAAAAAACAGGTCATCAGTGGTCATGTGACCAAACATCATTTAATCACACATCAGTTTTGGACTGGGGATTTAATTTTAAGGTGACATTATCTGTAGGGTCAGATTCTGAAGTTGATATTTCACTTTGATTTTCAGAGTGATGACACCCTGGAAAAACTCTCCATCATTATAAACTCTCCATCATTTATTCTCTATTCAGGTTGAGGTACTGCAGTTTGTCAGAGGTCAGCTGTGATTGGCTGCTCTCAGCTCTGAAGTCCAACCCTCCCACCTCAGAGAGCTGGACCTGACTTGGAACCACCAGCTGCAGGATTCAGGAGTGAAGGTGCTGAGTGGTTTTCTGCAGAGTCCAGACTGTAAACTAGAGACTCTGAGGTCAGTCCCCCCCCCTCTTCACACTACAACCTGTATCACTCTTGTTATTGTTGTCATGATTTTCACTTCACTGCAGTTGGAAATTCAATTTGCAGTCACTGGTTTGTGTTTGAAATGAGTGAAACTGGGTTTAAATTTCACAGTGTGTAAAATCCTGCCATCTAGTGGTCAGATTTCAGATTGCTCTTGTTGCAGATTCTGAAGTCAACATATCACTTATATTTTCAGAGTGATGACACCCTGGAAAAACTCTCCATCATTATAAACTCTCCATCATTTATTCTCTATTCAGGTTGGAGAGGTGCAGTTTGTCAAAGCTCAGCTGTGATTGGCTGCTCTCAGCTCTGAAGTCCAACCCCTCCCACCTCAGACACCTGGACCTGAGTTGGAACCAGCTGAAGGAATCATCAGTGAAGCCACTGATGGATCTTGTCCACAGCAGAGACTATCAACTGGAGAGTGTGAGGTCAGTACTGGTTTGGAACCAGTGGATGATGGTTCCAGCACCAAAGCCAGTTGATCCCACAGCAGCGGTCCAGTGTTCCCAGTCACAGTGTGAGAGGGGATGGTGACGCCCAGCTGCTCCTCATTCATCCAACATCTGCTGCCAAACTGCTTCTTCTCTCAGTTCACCACTCAATTATTGATCAGTTCATCTTCATCAGGCCTCAGTATCAGTCCAACACTCCATGGTCACATGACCTTCATATGTTCCACATTTGACATGTGACTGAGAGTCTGCTTCTTCTCACCAGTCACTCCATCATCTCCATCAACAGTCAACGTCTCTGTGATGATGCGCTCAAGGACCATGAGTCCTGACTCCTGCTGTCTCTGTTCTCTCTACAGGTGGAAGAACTTTTGAGGGAGGATGAGGAGGAGAGTGAATAGAAGAGCTCCATCTAGTGGTGGCTGACAGAACTACAACCAGTGGAGCTAAACAGCAAGCTGGCACGACCTTCGACCCCAGTGGAGCTGGGTGGCTGGCGGACTGCTTCTCCCTACAAGCTGCTGTGGTTACTGGGAGAGACGTCCCAGAAGCCACTGGTGGACCTTGCAGTGCCACATATGGACTCTTGGATTGTTCTTGGCCTTCCAGTGAACCACTGCGTGAGCACTGGAGGTCAACCATGACTGAGTGTTGTCCACCACAATCTCACTTCCCATCTAAAAGTCATGACAAACCTTTGTGGGTGGGATCCTCTCACCTTCTGATCACTGTTGGGAGTGGAGCCTTCAAACACTCCAATGACTGGACACTAATCAGAGACTGACCCCGACTGGAAGCAAAGTCACTTTCATGGTGTTGTTCCCCCAGCAGGACTTTCCACAGGCTTCATTCTCATCAGCTGATCTGACCAAGCAACTCCAGGTTGAAGCTTCACGCCAGGGTATTTATCAGTTCATTACGGGACAGGTTTTTTAGTTGCCAAATATGGGACAATCGTGTATTTTACAGGAGGGTTGGCAACCCTATCTAGACCACAGACGGAAATCAAATGAGGTTTTGTCATTTTCCCTAAAAAACGGGACATTGTGTCCCGGGAGAGATTTTATTTTTCCCAGGACAGGTGGTGAAAAAGAGAACAATTTGGGAAAACGGGACGGTGGCAACCCTAGTGGACAATCAGATGTAGTAAAATGATTCACATTCTCTACTTCAGTACAGATACTTGTCTAAAATCAACTCCTTTACTCATAGTGCAGCTTCTGAAGTCAATTCAAGTCAAAACTTTTTGAGGCCATTAATGAAACAAAACATTTGTTGATTAATTTTGTTTTAAAAATTCAAAGGTTGTGATAGAATAATCTGGAGTGAACTGACCAGAGGTCAAAGGTCAGAGGGTTCACAAACTACAAAGACCATAATTAATTAGATTATTTTTTTAATGGAGTCCCAGCACTAATAAATATATATTTGTTTAATAAATGTTTAATGCACCTTTTTTCTTGACCAACATAATTAAATCTCCACCTGCTTCCATTTGCATGTTTCAGCAGATTGATGTGTATGTAGATAGAAAAATCTATGTGAGTAGGTTCAGTGTGCTGTGAAGTGTGGCCCTGTTATGGCCATGGGGGCCTTGGCTATTGCCCTGTTGTTGCTGTGTACTGGTTGTGTGTCTCTTTCAGGTGCTGATGACTAACCAGCTTTATTGTCATTGCAACACGTAAACGTGTACAACCAAATTGTGCATAAAGAGTCCAAATACAATACAACAGTAAAGACAGGACTGCAGGATTGAGCATTTTCAGTGGGGGTGAAGGTGTTATTATGTTTAGTTTAGATGTTTGTGCTTCATAATATGATTAGTTTAGGTGTTTGTTTACAATAATATGATTATTGATATTGAAATGTTGAAATCAATCAAAAGACCTCCACATAAAGAAAGGCATTGTTGCAGGAGTCATGCAAAGAGCTCAAGGAAGGACAAAGGAAGCACATCCCTCATGAACTGGTGACCAGAGGGGGACCAGAGGATGGACAGCAGAAGCAACTGGCTTTGCCACCACCATAAAACTCTACAACACATTCAGTTCCAGGGTGGGGAACTTATGATCCATCAGAGGCACGGGGGACAGGAACCTGTGACCTCAGGCTTGTCTTGCAGGAAATTGTTTTAACAGGTGACACCAGAAGAAGGGATGGATCATTTGGCTCCCTGCCAAATAAGGACTTGTTTCTTCTCATTATCAGTAATCAGAGTGTAGCACCTCCAACCTTCACTGGATGAAGAAACCACACTGTCTGGTAGTGATGGTGAGGTGAAGCCTCATGAGGCATTGAACCACTTGAGCCAACTGCTTGGAGAAAGGCTTCATTTCTCAAAGCTTCATGTGCACACAACACCACCTACTGGCCAAGTGTACAATCACAGGCAAGCTGTGTCTGAACCACATGTGATGCATTGAATTTTTGTGTCTGTTGGGAATGACTATGAATTGCAAAAAATGTATGACCAATTCATTTCTGTACATAAATTATAATATGTGTATAATACATTTTTTGAATGTATTCTGTTTCTGCAAACTTTCAGAAAATGCTAATATAATATGGCAGGTTGTGCAATTTTTTTCTGAAAAGGGCATGGGTGTAATCAGGCAGATGACAGTGAAAGTGCTTGTGGAACTTGGAAAAGGGCATAGATCAGGGGTGCTCACACTTTTTCAACATGCAAGCTACTTATAAAATGACCAAGTCAAAAAGATCCACCTACTATAAAATAGGAAAACATATTAATTCAGAAATATATTTGTAGTCCAGTGATAAAGAAAGACAGAAGGAAAGAAAGAAAGAAAGAAAGAAAGAAGATTAAATGGGTCAACATGTTCCCATGTGCATGTATGCTTATCATTGCACAGAAAAATCATGGTTTAAAATTGTTAAGGTTATATCTGCCTATGTTTTATTTTATCAGTAAAATATGTTTACGTTAAGATGTTTTGCTGTATATTTTTGTGTTTTTCAGCCCATAGGTTAGGGATAATTGGGTGTGTGTGTGTGTGTGTGTGTGTGTGTGTGTGTGTGTGTGTGTGTGTGGAACGCAGACGTTTTGCTAGCAGCATCTCCCAGGATCTCCAGCGCGTCTGCGGTGCGTGCGCACTTTGAAGCGCATTTTCCGAGCAAGGCGTCTCCATCGGTTTACGCCAGGATTGCAAGCTCACGCGACAACCCCGGTAGTTTGGCGTGTATTTAAAGAAAACAACAGCCAAACTCTCTTTCCTGTCCCTGTCTGCTCTCATTCAAAATGCAGGTATCTAAAGTATACATTGATTTTGTTCATTATAGTTTCAGATTTAAAATGAAATCTGCTTTATGTCTCCTTTATTTGATCTGAACAGTGCCCAAGCCGATACGTCACATTTACGTTTCACTGTAAAACACAGCACATATAAAAACAAAATCCAGCACATCGTACATTATGACCAAAATCAACCACATCCACCGTGTTTTCTAATCATTGACTTCCTGCCTGAACCATTCTACCTGCTGGAATTGACGCGGACGCGATTGACCAGTAGATGGCGATCCACGTAATGGGCACCCCTGGCATAGATGCTTGTGTAACTTGGACATTGATGTACAGGACAGGGGGCTCCATCCTATCACCTATCCTCTCCTCACTCTCTCCCTAAACTCTCCAAACTATCTCCAAATCTCAACTGACTGCAACTCTCCTCCAATAACACCCATTTTGAATGGAGCCTGAGGGGTCTATATAAGCCGTTAAACCTCGTGGCAAAATCTCAACCACTTCCCGAAGCAATCATGTGGTACGGCCGGGTGGCGAGGCTTCGGACGTCATCGGTTTTTGGCTCCTCCCCTAAATGAAGCAAGCCTCGACACTCGCTTCGCGGAAACGCCCCCATCATTACTCAACACACGCTTCCAAGCCTCGACGCGTCTCGTAACATCATAACTGTCTAGGTTGGGGCAGTTGGACACTGTTGCTGAGTTTAACATTTAACCTTTTTATTACAGGCAACCAAGACATTTTGCTAGTGCAATAACATTTATGAAAAAACAAAATAGAGCTCTTCAAATATTAATTCAGATAATAATAAAACTAATAAAGTTCAAAAGAAAGTGTCAAATTCTCCAATGTCAGGAGATAAAGAATGTTTGTGTGGTGTGTGAAAAGTCAGTCTGTTGTCAGTCACTTCAATATCTGTTGCTTCCAGTTTGTCTGTCTGTTCTGCTATATCTATCTATTTTACTACCCGGCTAGATTTTTGTGATGAACGTTCTTATCTGTCAATGTGGAATGAGGAGGTGTTGATGCTCCTCGGAGTTGATCCCGTTCTCCTTCGGACGTCACGTCGCTCGCTTGGCTCGCCACTCAACCGCGGAAGGTTTCAGAATCACGCTGCTCAATCTTTATTCCAGCCAAAGAGTAAAACCAATCTATACAGGGTGCACAACACATTCAATTACTAATGACTCACATTCATCATGACACTACTATTCCTATTCATTCTCTACATGCTCATATTCAAATGCAACATAAATATACACATAACATCACCATTTGTATTTTAACAGTGTTTTAATTCACTTTTTAATTGCATATTTATTTTTTAAACTGTATGAATTCACTTGTTTTAATAAACATATATATTTAATTAGCTAGCTATTAGCTAGGTATTTAGGGTAATATATCAAAAATAATACCATCATAGGCTAAGCAATATTTTTACCTCAGTCCCCATAGTTCAATATAATGGCATCAACACACTAATGTATTGCTGGCATGGTAGTAGCTAAACCAGCTAACCATTTGCTCCTGCATTAAGCACCAGAGCATGTGCTTCGGCTAGCTAATAATGCTAATCGCGACTAGCATTAGCCCGGGAGCTAGCGTCCTCTAAAAGTTGCTTGTACACATTTTACAATGATACACAGTACCACTGTGGGTTGAAACATTAAATGCTATCACCGCAACTCCGACTGGTTTATACAGAAAATATTCATGTGCAATCTATTCACAATGAGCAAACACAAATAGGCTAAACACGAGGCTTTGCCCCTGTAGCATGTAGCTCACCGGAGTTCTCTCAGGGCTTACAACTAGTGACGTTCGCTCTGACACGGGGCTTCGAACCACGCCCCAAAACTCGGTAGGCGTTTTTTCTGAAGCACTGCTCCGGAGCTTGCTTCAAATCATGTGACTGATGACGTTTGAACCACTTCACTGCTTCATTCTGACTTTATCAGCTGACTGGTTTGGTTCAATGGGCGGGGCTTTGAAAGTCTGGCGGGTCTCAGTTCAGTTTAAAATGGATGAAACGCCGCAATGCGTTGCCTATCTGGTCAATACCTTTTGGATTGATTTGATTAGCGTTCGGATTGCTTTCAGTTTGCTTTCGTATTGCTCTGCAATGGAACCAACCAGGAAGAGATCACCAGTCTGGGAGCATTTTGAAATCGTGCCGCCGAACAAGGTAATTTGTTACAAGCGTATTACTCAACTTCTTCATATAGTAACAAAGAATAAACCGCGCGCGCACGCACACACACACATCTCATTTTTAATTTGCAGGTAAAGTGTTTGCTTTGTGTGGCACCCGCAAAGGGCAGAGAGGAGCCAATTAAGGCATATACGTATTAATAGGATTTTTTAATTTCATTTAATTACTCAGCATTATGTACTACCTATAGTTTATTTTAAGGGTAACTTAAAATAGTTGCCAACAACGCCACTCCAGGAATTTCACCTGGAGAATTAATAGTTCAGGAAAGCACACAAGTTCGGTTGCTAATGAAAGCTTGAGACTGGGTCCAGCATACAGAAACCATTAATTTTATTTAGAGCAACAAAAACAAATATATATATATATATATATATACATATATCATCTTTTCTTTTATAACACAAAGATAAAAGGGCAGCTACGTAGCACGCATCCTATACTAAAATAAGCCTCCCGAAGAAAAGGTACCCGAAAGAGAAGAAAGCAAAAACTAAACTAGTTAAAAACCCAGGGTTAGACTGCATTCACTCTGAACAACAAAACTAAAACCCTCAAACCAAACAAAAGGAATAAACCACCCACTCAAGAACCCAACTGAAGAATAAGCTTAACTGAACGAGTAACCCCAAATTAAACCTAGAAAGCAAGCCAAGCAAAAGGAAAATAATCAAAACCCAAATAACATGCAACACAAGAAAGACATCACACAAGCAAACTAATGGCACTCAACGAACAGACAAGCAACTAAACATAAAACAGACAAAATAATTAAAGGCAAAATGAACATACAAAGCAAATATTAAACAAGCGACCTAATGGCACTCCACAAACATGCAAACAACTAAACATAAAGCAAACAAAATAATTAAAGGCAAGATGAACATGCAAAGCAAATATTAAACAAGTGACCTAATGATAACTAATGGACCTGCAAAACAAAAACATTAATCCAAAACAAATAAAGAAACTTTATTGTCCTCGAAAATTCAGCCTATCCCAACCGGAACTTCTAAAATAATGTTTTTCCGCACCACCTGAGGTACGGTAACCACTTTAGGTACCTGCGACAGCACCGGAAAGGTGACGTGGGTGCGGAAGCAGCAGCACCAATTAACACAGCGGAGGCAAAACAGCAGCGGACTAAGCAGCCGTATGCAGGGGCGTGTCGGGTGAGTGATTTTATTCCCACTGCCAGAAAAGAAACGCGTCAATAACAAGAAATAATATAAAACAAACTACTATAAAACTTGCCATGACGTACCTCTACCGGATTCCCGAGTATCACCACAGCTGAGCCAGACGTATTCAGTGCCCTCCGGCACGTTTACGTTGGCGTAATTTAACGTCTCTGGCTCAGCTGATCGCCCCAACAGCGATGTCCGGAACTGCTCCCGATGACGGAGAGGGACGCTCTAAACAAACAACAAAATGCATAATAGAAAAGAACAGCATCCAACAATAGCTAGGTGCCACTAGGGTGTAAGGACGTGCCGGAACGTACCCAACAGAGCGAACCAGCGGAGAACCGAGTAGGTGAGGCGACCAGATCTGGCAACCAGGCGGAAATGGGGCGCCCGGAAGTGGCGAGGCAAGAGGGCTCCCGGTGCACAGCCAGCGCTTTTATGAACTGCGCCCTCATCAGGAATAGGCGGAGCAGGCGGAACCAATCGAGCCACCAGGTGGCTATAATTCACACTGCCACATTCCACCCCCGCCAATTGCATCGTCGCCCCGACGATACGACCACTGACCCAAAGAGACCAAGTAACTAACTCCATGGCCTAAAAAGTGCTGTCACTGCGTTAGATACTGAGCTTGGGGGATTTACAATCCCAGATGCCAAGCCCCCTACTGGCCTTGGGAGGTGGTGAAGATTGGGGTGCTGGTCAGCAGTTGACCTGGTTGACCGTCGCATTCCATTATCGCCTGTATCACTGATTGGTGGGACAGCAACAGAAACTGAGGGTACAGCAGGTGCTGCGGTCAAGGGAGCATGTGCAGGCCCTGGCTGCGCGGAGGCCGAGCCAGGTGGTGGAAGCAGCAACTGAGGGGTGGTTTGCGTCACTGCAGCTGTACCCGCAGGGGCTGCAACCGGAATCTCAGGCCTCAACAGAAACAAGTCCCCGTTACAGGACAACTCATCCCCTGACAAACTCCGGTCAAGAGGAGGTGGATGAGGGGCAGACGCACCAGCCTGGGGGCCTGTCCCAGCCACAGCTTTCAACAACGAGCGATGGACCTGCCGGACTTTGGTCTGGTCGTCCGCTGGTGCGATGGTGTATACGGAACCTCCTTCTTGTGGTACCCTCGTGACTCTATACACCACCGGGCCCCACAGATCCTGGATCTTGTGGCGCCCCCTCGCACTGTGATCCCGTATCCACACCAACTGCCCTTCCTCTAATGGAGCATCACGAACATGGCGATCATAGTTCTTTTTCCGGCGCTCTGCTGCCACCTTCAGCCTTTCTCGAGCACCCTCAAAAGCAATCTGAAGCCAGGTTTGGTGCTCTTGCATCCATTCATGGACCCCACCACCAACAGGGTCTTGGACTCTACCCAACAAAAAGTCAACCGGTAACCTGGGTTCTTGCCCGAACATCAGGTAGAATGGAGACTCACTCGTCGACTGGTGGGGAGTGGTGTTATAAGAGTAGAGCACTTGTGGCAGACAGGAATGCTCTTATTGACTCCAACAAGAACAATCCAAAGTTTTTATTTAGTACAGTTGCTAAGCTGACGAGGAGCCATCATTGTGTTGAGCCATGCGTCCCTATTGGCCTGTCAAGCAGCGATTTCTTGAATTTCTTCCAGCAAAAAGTAGAAGATATTAGAACTGAGATTGGGAATTCTTTGTCTTCTTTGTCTTCTTTGTCTTCCACTGGTCACATGGCAGATCTTTCTCAACATGGCAACCCCAGTGTTTATTTTGGGAGTTTTCGGCAAGTTGGACTCTCTGAACTTGATTCTCTTGTCTCCTCTGCTAAGCCGACCACGAGTCTTTTGGACCCAATTCCAACCAGGCTTCTCAAGGAGGTTTCCCATTGCTTCATTGTGTCATTCTTAGAATGATCAATCATTCTCTATCAACAGGTTTTGTCCCTCATGCCTTCAAAGTGGCTGTAATCAAGCCTCTGATCAAGAAACCCAATTTGGACTCGAGTGTGCTTTCAAATTATAGGCCAATCTCGAACCTTCCGTTTTTCTCTAAGATCTTAGAAAAAGTTGTTGCTAGGCAGCTTGTGGACTTCTTGAACGACAGCAATCTATTTGAGGTTTTTCAGTCAGGCTTCAGAGTTGGACATAGCACTGAAACTGCATTGCTTAAGGTAAGTAATGATCTCTTGTGTGCATCTGACCGAGGTCTTCTCTCTGTTCTGGTCCTCCTAGATCTCAGTGCAGCATTTGATACAGTTGACCACAGCATTCTTCTTAGGAGATTAGAAAATGCTATTGGCATCAAGGATCGCGCCTTGGACTGGTTTGGATCTTACTTGTCTGACCGCTTTCAGTTTGTTCATGTTCATAATCATTCATCGGAACGTAGGAGGGTTAGTCATGGTGTCCCGCAAGGATCTGTACTTGGGCCACTCCTCTTCAACATCTACATGTCACCTCTTGGTGACATCATCAGAAAGCATAACATCAGTTTCCATTCCTATGCAGATGACACACAGCTGTACTTGTCTTTTAAGGCAAATGAGGCTCATCAGTTGGCCAAATTGGAATCTTGTCTTCGTGATGTCAGAACTTGGATGACACAGAATTTCTTGTTGCTTAATACCGATAAAACTGAGGTCATTATATTTGGTTCGCGAGAGTAGGGACAGAGCCTTTGATGGACAGGGTGGTCTATTTGGTACTACACCCAGTTCTACTGTGAGGAACCTTGGAGTCACTTTTGATCAGGACCTGACCTTTAATTCTCATATACAGAATGTGGGGAGGTCAGCTTTCTTCCACTTAAGAAACATTGCCAAAATTGAGTTTTTTTGTCCTTCAAAGACGCTGAAAAAATAATCCATGCTTTTGTTACATCTAGGCTAGATTACTGTAACTCGGTACTAGCAGGATGCCCAAATTCGTCCCTTAGGACATTACAGTTAATCCAAAACTCATGGCACGATTGTTAACCGGAACTAGAACGAGGCAGCATATTACTCCAATCTTAGCTTCCTTGCATTGGCTGCCTGTCAAATTTAGAATTGAATTTAAGATTCTAGTTTTAACTTACAAAGCTCTTTATTCTCAGGCTCCTTCTTATATTAGGGAACTAATTGAACTTTATCATCCTCCAAGAGCCCTTCGCTCTGAGGATTCAGGTCTTTTAGTTATCCCAAAAATTTCTGGAGTTAGGTCAGGAGGTAGGTGTTTCAGTTTCCTGGCACCTTTATTTTGGAATCATCTTCCAGCCTCGGTGAGGGGGGCAGACACAGTTAGTTTATTTAGTTTATTTAGTTTAGTTTATCTGTGTCCGCGGCAGGTGATGACCACTGCGCCAGGAGCTGGATTGTGCTGTCCTGGGGGTCTTGGTGTCATCGCTTGTCCCACCACCACGCCTAGGACCTGGACTTGTCCTTTCGGCAGATTGTCCATCGGGATAGGCTCTTGCCTTCCAAAGCATGGACACTTACAGCCCACACGGACAGCAGCCTTGAATTATGTCCTATTCTTTGTGTTTATATCCGTTTTGTGAATGCCTGGTTGGTGTATCTGTTTTTCACTCTGTCCTGTCTGCCACCCTGGCTCACTCTACTCCTTTCTCTCTTTCTCTGTATCTCCTCTATTTTTGTATTTCACCCCAACTACTCATAGGCAGATGATGGCCCTCTGGAGTCTGGTTCAGCCCTAGGTTTCTTCCCACAGGGGAGTTTTTCCCAGCCACTGTCGCATCTTGCTTGCTCCGGGGGCCCAGTTGGTTCTCTCTGATTGTATAAAGCGCTTTGAGACGCCATTGGTTGTGATTTAGCGCTGTACAAATAAAAGTTTTATTATTTATATTTATTTATGGAATGATAGAAATTAAGCTGATTTGAGTTAAGAGCAGTATTAGGGCCAATTCCAGTTCCTCCCTTCGCTCCTCAATCTCAACCCTCGCCCTTAACCCTCAATCTTTGGCCCTCAATCTTGGCCCTCAAAAATAAGTGTCAGGGCTATCTTGTGACTTAGAAATGGGACACCCCGTAAGTGCAGTTACGTCTTCAGACTGTGGGGGGCGGCCTTACGCCAAAGATACGTCCAGTCTGTCAAGAAGACGACGACGACGAAGAAGAAGGAGACGAAAAAGAAGAAGTCCTCCGTCGCTACACAACGACGTATACAAGTAACGTGAAGCCGGGACCGCCGGTCCGGCTGACAAACATCGTAAAGTAAAAAAAACCAAATGTTACGCAACAACGATGTCAATAATCCAGACAATAAAATGGTTTCGTAATATTTATATCTTTATTAACTAAGAAAATACTTCCATTTGTAGCTCGCTTTTTTCATCGCCATCTTTTTCAAAGATGTCTTGGTGAAAATACACAATGCCTTCTGGGTAGCCCTTACTCCCAAGGGTGGTGCCGAAGAATCTCAATATTGAGGGCGATACAGCCCTTAAACTTGTCCCTCAACTTGACGTTCTGAGAATCGGGACAGCACTTGCACTTCGCGGGAGCGCGCATTTTTGAGATTGAGGGTTGAGATTGAGGGTTAAGGGAGGAATTGGAATTCACCCTGAATCCTGGTTTGAGTCTTTTTTTTTTTTTAATGCTGCTAAACAATTTGTCATTTTAAAGCAACAGATTCAGGCTGTACTATTTAAGTTAAATACTGACTGTATATTTTGTGTCATTTGAAGGTTTACAACCTGAATCTTCCTGGAACTTCCGCTGCAACCGCTATTAAAAAAATTGGAAAGAGGAAACAAAGAGTTGTTCCATGCATGTTCAAGGCAGACCAGGCCATTTCAAGTTGGGCAGGGCTGAACGAGCTAAATGAACTTGACATGCATCACGTTGCTGTGTCTTAAGTCAGGGTCTGCATCCTTGAAGTACGCATTTTGAAAGGAAGTTGCATCATAGCACTGCGCGAAGGCTTGTTCCAATTCCCAAGGGTGCTTAGGACGCTCCAAATGCGTACTCGGAATGCACCCTCGTTTTAGCCGATTCCAAGGATGCACCGCTACTATCCTTCGCGTACTTATGTATCCCATGATGCTTTGCGTGCTGCTGCAAAGCATCCTGGGATCCTGGAAAGTCAGCTGAAATTAGCGCCATCTACTGGCAAAGACACGACGTATAAATTTAAGTATTGAAGTTTCACATAAAGTATCCAGTTTTTAACGTAGGATTTTACTTATTTGATCATCCAACGGCATCGTTAGATGGCGAACCAATGGTTAGCTTGATACTATAAAAACGTCACTTCCGGGGTTGGCCAGCCGGAGGGAACGGCGGTGACGAAACGAGGAAATACGCCGAAGGCTAGACTGTCCCGAGTGGTTACCGGGGAGGCGGGGTTTGGTCCGTCCTTCTAGGCCGGGTCCTCGAAGAACGCCTCCTTCAGACGGAGGACACTCGGTCTGAAGGGTGCAGACCCTGAATTGAGACGCAGCAGCTGTGTTGTTGGTGTGCAGCAGTGAAATGGGTCCCCGCTGAAAGACTTTCCTGCCGCGCACGTTCCGGACGTTGTTTGTGCTGTTCGCCGGTACAGCGTGTTTCGATCTTATATATTCAGTCAGGCAATCTTTGTAGACATGTAGACACGCTACTTTTATTGTATGGCCGCTGGTTATAACAGTGCTCCTCAGGTAAAACAACCGGAAGCCAACGTCATCAACTCACACTGGAGGTCTCTGCATATTGCAAGGAACTTGGCTGCCATCTAGTGGTTAACTCTCGTAACACAGCGGTATATGAAAAATTCCTATCATAACGAAAATAAAGACCGGATTTGGGTAGGAACCAGTATACCGCACAGGCCTGAGTTGGATCTGGGGTGGCAGGATCACACTGTTAAAAACCAAAGGGAAAAATTCAAGCAAGATTAGAATAACCAGTGTTTTTTATTTATTTTATTTTAACTTTCTTTCCTTCTCTCCAGACCATCCCCTGTTCCCACCCTCCTCCTGTCCTTCCTTCCTGTTCTTTTTAAAGAACAATAGACTTCACAGAGTCAGAAATGGTGTGTTGGGTTTGAAAAATGGGATTTTTCTTCCTAGAAACTATAGGGATGCTTCAACCAGTAGGTCTTCATGTCAGGATAGTGGAAAGTTAAACATACAACTCCAAGTGGAATAAAGTCATTTCTCTTCTCTTTGAAGATGGCTGTTGGTTGCGTCCGAGGAAGACGGTAAAATATCCAGAGCAGACATCCACGAAGAGGGAGGCCAGTAATGAACCGGAGCTAACTTAGAATCTACAACATTGGGCTGCCGTTACAATGGGTGTTGGACCTGCGCTTTGTCTGCCAGGCTGTAGACAGACTGCTTTCACGGTGTCAGCTTGACCGCGTGCATGCATGTGTTTTTCATTTCCTTCAAATGAAACATTATAAATAAATACAAAATGACTGGATACTTGTATCCACCTTGTTCCCATCTACAAATACACTCAAAAACTTGTATTTCTTTTATTTCAAGGCTATTCAACTGTAGCTTTAAAGTTAAAATATAACTTCAATAAAAAGGAGACACGAAAACCTCGACATTTAGGAGTAAAATGAATCTTAAAGAAAGAGAAATATTAATATGATCTTAATATTTGCAGTTTTTGTATTTAACACAGACTGTCTGCTGATATTTACAATAAACAGTTCTTCTGTATGTATGTACCTTTCACTGCTTGGGATCATATATGTACCTTTTTGTCCCACAAAAGGGTGCATACAGCAACCTTGAGGACCAATCATTAGACCAAGGGGGTACATTAGTGGAGATTGTACCTTGGGGGACAGAAATGGACCTGGACTGTACCCCTATTTCTGAGAGTGTCTGGTGTGAAGAAGTGTTTGAGTTGAAAAGAAGTCCAGGTGAAGCTCAGGTTTCTACTCAGCAGTTTTAATCAATGCTTCTACAACTACGAGACGTTCGAGGCTACAGCAGGAGGTCCGAGCCAGAGCACCATGAGTTGAAGCCAGCTGGTGGAGGAGCAGGAGTGACAGCTGCTGCTGAAGACCTCCATCCTGTCAGACTGGCCAGGTGCTCGTCAATCACAGCAAGCCCCGCCCACTGCCGTACCTGCTGGGATACACAGGTGGTTGTCACATGATGATGATGATGAAGATGATGTACGCTCTGCTCACCTGCAGGTGTGTGTGTCTGTTCAGGCAGGCAGTGGAATGGGACGTGGGGAGTTGGGACACATCCACCTCCTGAGGACCCAGGAGAAGAAGCCAGTTACCAGGATGACACCTATAATCAAGAGGAGCTTCCAGGCCTCCAAGCAGTGGCCTTCATCATGGAGGCAGATCCTTGGAGAGAGGCCAGGAGGGAGAGGTTAGTGTCCGTCTGTCTGTCCTACTGTCTGTCCGTCCGTCTGTCTGTCCGTCCTACTGTTTGTCCTCCTGTCTGTCTCTCCTACTGTATGTCTGTCTGTCCTACTGTCTGTCTGTCCGTCCTACTGTCTGTCCGTCCGTCTGTCCTACTGTCTGTCCGTCCTACTGTTTGTCCTACTGTCTGTCTGTCCTACTGTGTGTGTGTCTGTCCTACTGTCTGTCTCTCCTACTGTGTGTCTGTCTGTCCTACTGTGTGTGTGTCTGTCTGTCCTACTGTGTGTGTGTGTCTGTCCTACTGTGTGTGTGTCTGTCCTACTGTGTGTGTGTGTCTGTCCTAATGTGTGTGTGTCTGGGACATCGCTGAGGCGTCGTTGCTCCGCTGCAACTGGCGAGCCACCAAACATCAGTTCTAAACGCTGTCTCACCCGTCGGTGGCGGTGTGTTCGCTTCAACAATGTACTTCTGATGCACGCACACACACACACACACTGTGCGGTGCACCGGGAGCATGGGCGGACTGGCATACGGGGATACCGGGGATTTCCCCGGTGGGTCGGTCCATGAGAAAAAGAAAAAGAAAGAGGTGGGGGAAAAAAAAAGTCTATCGCAACGGCCAACTGCCTTGTGGTCCGCACGGGGGGCCGGGTCAGTTAGCTGTTAATGTAATAAACTATACCTGTGTGTCACACTACTTTTGCTGATAACCAATCAAAATTTGGTCCACGTGTGTAAGTCCCACCCATTACCTCAGCCTGTTGCAGCTTTGACTTGTCAATCACGCTGCTGTCACGGCGCTTGACAGCTCTCATGGAGGATTGAGAGTTAGCGCTGCCCGGACAGATGGAGCAGAGAAAACAAAGGCAAAAAAAACACAAAGGTGGTTCTGAAAAGCTCGGGGATTAAAAAATTAAATCCCTCGAAGAACTTGCAGCAACCGGTAGGGAGGAAAAAACAAACAAACAAACAACCAAACAAAAAACGACAGACGTGTTTGATGGTGGTTCGGGGCCCAGTTTAGCCGTAGCTGCATTAGCGGTGGTTAGACTGACCAGCCGGGTTTTAGCGAACATGCACCTGAGTCCAGCAGGTAGAATGATGAGTCCGACTGTGACAGACACGGCGGAGCACGGAACTGAGAGCAGTGGAACCAGTGACAGAATGATGGTGAGTTATGATTGGAACTTGATGATGCTTTAGGCCAAAATGCTCATTTGGCTAACGCTAGTTAATGCTGCAAAGTCTATGGGTTGGAGTTAGGATTAAAGTTTAAGGTTGTTCTGGGTTAAGTTTTTAGATACTGTATACTTTATATATAATATATAGATTACTTTATAGCTTTGTTGTTTATCCATTTTTAAATGACATTTTTATTGAAATGGGCTCATTGTTGTAATAATGTTGTGGTTTACTCATGTTATAGTTATTTAGCTCTAACAGCCTGGCAAATTGGTCAGCCAAATTTTATTGTATCAATGACTTGCTTGCATTAAAATCACTACATGCTTTAAAATAACTACACTGCTGTAATTGTTTTACTGTAGGCTACTTCAGGGTTCAGGTTGATGTTTACTATAAGATTATTGTCCAAAGCACCAGTTTTTGTTTTTTTCATCCCACACTGCATATGAAGTGGGCCAGTCTGTCAATAATTCCCAGGTCACTTTTCCCCCCAGTCTGCCCCTGACCGGGAGAGAGGAGCCCTTGGTTGTGACGCTGGGAGCCTCTGGAGAACCTTCAGAGACGAACAATAACAGACAGAAAGTTGGAGGCACTCACGCTTGTAGAGGGTCAGGTTGTCCATGGCTGAGTTCAACCTCGTGGAGTGGCGGGCTAGCCGCGCTAGCTAACATGTAGTCGTCACTCTCTCTGATTGCTGATTGGCCGGAGACACATGGCCTCACTCACGTCACCGCGTTCCTTCACAAAGTTTGGACGCTTCCTGATATCAAAAGACAAAGATTTCATCCCGACAGCAATGCAGCAGGAGAAGAATCCAGAGTGAAGAGTCGTCTCCAACTGGGATGGAGCGAGCGAGCGAACGATATCTGTGTGAACGCCCTTCCTGTTAGTGTTAGCGTGGCTTCTCCCAGCAACCAAACATCCAACGCTGGGAGGAGCCTCTCGTTCCTGGACGGGACGGAACCAGAGCGATACCAGACCAGAGTGATACAAGACCAGAGTGATACAAGACCAGAGTGATACCAGACCAGAGTGAGACCTCTTGGGTCGTTTGGAAGATGACTGTGTTTGGATTTCAAAACACATGTGAAAGGACAAAGTAGGAACTGAGAGTTGTATATATATATATATATATATATATATATATATATATATATATATATATATATATATATATATAGACCCAGCAGATTGCTGATGAGAGGTTGCACAATCAAGCAATATAGAAAAATTGAAGCAGAAGAAGAAGAAGAAGGAGAGCCTTTATCTTTGTGTGTCGGACAAGGTTTTTTTTTGGCTGCAGTACTTCAAGTGGCCACTGGGGCTGCCAGTCTTTAAAACAGGAAGTGCAGCACAACGTCGCCTACAAACTATTAGACAGCCCACTGAGGGGGAGGAGCCTGAGTTTCGTCTGGACTTGGTGTTTTCTTTGGAAGTCGGACTGATTTGAAACTTTGTGATTTCAGACTTCTGATCAGAACCATGAAGAACTGCTGAAGATGAAGAGTGGCCTCCACCGGGGCTCCGCCCACCTGCTGCACCTCCGCCTCCCGGCCTGGTGTTGGCCAAGAGGCGTGGCCTCAGCACAACATCGTCCCAGCAGGTCGGTGATGTGTGAAGCTCATGAAATGAAGGCTTCAGTAGTTCCATCATCTGAACTCCCGTAGTTGGCCATCGCCTCTGGACGCTGGATCCAGTCTGGGTTAAGAACCCGACTCAGCAGGACGTGAAATCAACCCGTTTATTTTAATGACTTTAAAGTGGAGGAAACAAACGAGAGTAATGGCTGAGCAGGATGGTCGGTCTAAGAGACTACAGGGCTGTGTTTGTCCTCTTTTATTGGCTGCAGATGACAATAAAGGACATTTGACAGTCTTCTGGCTTTCTCTGCACCTCTTGTTCCCCTCAACGGGCAAAACAACGATTGCAAATGTAGCTGTTTAATGCACTTATTTTGAAATGTGGACCTTTTGATACTCTAAAACGGAAGGAGCACTTGTTAACTTGGCTAACTTCAAGACGCAAGTACTGAGACGCACCGGTACAAAGCATGGTAATTTGATACTTCTTGCGTATCTTTTATTGTATCTCTTTATTTCATATGTTGAGAAGAAATGTTTATGTTCAAGCGCACTCACTAAGATGGAGAAGACAGCCTTCAAGATAACTCTGCCGTTGGTTGAGAGCAGGGACACCGTCGCAGGGGAGGCAGTACCTCACCTTGCCACCAGGCGGGGTGAAAGGCACAAAACCCAGTGCCTCAGCTGTCACGATGAAAATAAAATGAGTATTAATATTTGTCCTCTGGTCTCTGCTTTCAATGCAATGTTGCTGTGGTTCCTGTATATTTTGATAGTTTCCATCGTCAAAGTCGCTGAAATTCTGTATTTCCTGTTCAAATGACAACGGAGGGATGAGAAGTGAGGCAGTGCCAGGTAGAGCCTCCCCGCTGATTGCGCAATCCCCCACAAACTGTACTGAGCGCGTGCCAATGGCGCATGCTTGTTGCCGCAGCCACAAGTAAAAGGCATGCCTTGAGGCAGTCAGTGCCGCTGCCTCAAAGAAGGGGGCGATAGTGGGCCTAGAGTTCATCACCTGGACCGGTAAACTCTTGCAAAAGAAAAAACAACAACAACAACAACAACAAAATCTGCTGTGCAAACTGCAATCATTTTTCGCCCTGAAAATGGAGGATTTGATTTCTAAAAGAAGAAATTTCTCAAAACTGGACTTTCAATGGAAGCAAGAAGTCACAAGTAGTGGGAAACCAACGCCAGGTCCGCGAGGTTTGCTTCAAACGACGGGGGTCCCTGGAAAGTCTAGAACTCGTTCTTTCCAAACGGACTGCTGTTCTGGAAAAGATTGACTTTGTGGCTGGGCTATAAATAAAATCACCTTTACTGCTTTCCCTGCCTTTCATTTTCAACGTGTGACAATGTCTGGATTTGAATGTATGGATTTCTTTTACAACTAAAGGTAAGATATACTATCCTGCATTATACAGTGGTGTGTTTAAAATGTTTTTCAATTGAATTAAAACACAGAATTGAAGCTGTTCTATTAGCATCATATTGTATGTTTGTAAATCTGACTTTTGAGTCAGTGCCTCCCCAACCCCATACCTCACTGCACGTCACTAGCTTTATAAATAAAGTTGAGTTGAGTTGAGTCACCTGAACTTTCCATCACCTGTGGTGGGACCCGACTAACACCTGGAGGAAACACACAGCTGCTGTGGAAACAGAGCTGCAGCAGCAGCAGCAGGACTGGAGTCAGCGACCCCTAGTGGAGCAGACTGTTACTGCAGCACTCCTCTGCCGTTCTGTGTGTGTGTGTGTGTGTGTGTGTGTGTGTGTGTGTGTGTGTGTGTGTGTGTGTGTGTGTGTGTGGCATCCTCCTCCTTCATGCCAGAGAAATATCAGCTGTTTCCTACATTGACTGATGTGCTTTTGAAACTTTGATCTTGTCTTCATGGTGTTGACTTTCTAAATGTCTGTGGTGAATACATGGAGATCTTGACAGAAGAGAAATCTACTAACAAGCAGAGACTTTATCTGGATTGTCTTGTTGCTTTATTGCTTCAATTCAACACTTGATCATTGACTTGACATTGTTGTGCAATATAGACTGATGGCATATTTCATGACTTATTGATTGACTATTGTCACATTGAGCCAACAAGCAGAATCAAAAGAGAAAATTCTCTCACAATATTTAAATGCATTCATCTGATTGTTGACAGTCAGAAGGTTGATGAGATGGATGAGTTGTTGAAAGGTCAAAGGTCAGGGTGGAAAGGTCCAGAGTGGAAACAGACCTCAGCTGTGTTTCCACAGTAATAAAGTTGTCATGTGGACTAATGACACATTATTAATCTGTGGGATGAATGGGCTGCAGAGGAAGAGAAACAACGTGGCACAAACATCCAGCAGCCGTGGAGACAAACATCAGGTGGACAACAGTCACCAGGACCACAAACAGGAAGTGGTGTCCAGGCCCCGCCCACCCTGTGATTGACAGCCGTAGACACTGGGCAACAAACGTGAAAACAGAAGAAGAATCAAAGGTGAGAATTCAGCTCAGAGTCTCTCTGACGACTTCAGTCACACTTTCATCAACTCAGCTGAAGAACCTGGACCAACATCAAGTCCAACATGTAGCGGCTGAGTGAAGGAGGTCTGGACTCTGTGGAGGAGCTCCATGGTTCCAGAGACGCTGTAGAAGGACAGAAGACCTGCTCTGTGGTCCAGGTACACTCCCACTCTGGAGGACCGAGGACCTGAGACAACAGTGCTGATGTTGTTGTGTCGAAACCAATATCTACCTGAGAAACAATGTAAACTCCAGGATTTGTCATTGTATCCAAATCTACTTTCCTTTGACCCTCCTGCTCTGCTGATGTTCCTGTAGGCCACTGCTACACCAACCCCTCCCCTCCACCCCCCTTTCCCCTCCACCTCCCAGTAACATCGTCCAGTCAGACCTTCTCTACTCAGGACCTGCTGCCAGTCAGTGAATCTGTCTGGATGATCACAATAAGACTGAACTTTATTCATATGTGTCACTTTTCTGTTCTCCTCAGATAATAACAGATGTTTGTTCACTGTGTTTGGATCCAGAGTGATTTGAGGTGAACATCTGAGGAAGTCCTCTCTGCTCCTGGGTTCTGGTACCTTCAGTAGAACATCAACGTTGCTCACTGTCCATGAGATGTTTGTCTGAGTCTCCATCAGAACTTGTTGTATTTCATCTCTCAGCTTGGTCACAGCTGCTGCCACGTCCTCAAAGTATCTCAGAGGACGGATCTCCAGGCTGGAGGAGTCTGGAGACGGACTGAGTGCTGGCAGTGAGGAGAAGCTGTGGAGAAACTGGCAGTGGTCCAGTGTGTGTGAGATCTTCTCCAGCTCAGCGTCTCTCCTCTTCAGCTCCATCATCTCCTGCTCCAGCTTCTTCTCAAGCTCTTTGACTCCACTCACTGCTGCCCCCTGTGTGGATCTGACCTGCTGCTGCACCTCAGAGCGTCTTTTCTCCAGCAGACGGATCATCTGGGTGAGGATCTTCTCGCTGTCCTTCACTGCTTTATCAGCAGAGCCGTTGATGGAGTCCACCTCCTTCTGAAGCACCTTCAGGTCTTCCTCTGTGTGCTGGATCTTCTGCTGGATCTTCTGCCTGGTCTCCTCCAGCTCTCTCTGCCTCTCAGTCCTCTCTGCTACTACTGCCACTGTGTCGTGACCTTTATGTTCATCCATACAGCATATAGCACAGATGATCTTCTGGTCAGTGCGGCAGAATATCTTCATCACCTCATCGTGACGAGGGCAGATGTTCTCCTGGAGCTGCTGGCTGGGTTCCACCAGCTTGTGTCTCTGTAGGGGAGCAGCATCACGATGAGGCTGGAGGTGAGAATCACAGTAGGAGGCCCGACAGTCCAGACAGGACTTGAGGGCCTTCAGTTTCCTCCCAGTGCAGACATCACAGGCCACATCTCCAGCTCCAGCATAGCAGTGATCAGCAGGAGCAGCTTGGAGTCCAGTCTTCTCCAGGGTCTCCACTAGAGCTGCTAACAGGGTGTTCTTCTCCAGGACAGGCCTTGGTGTGAAGGTCCTCCTACACTGAGGGCAGCTGTAGACTCTCCTCTCCTCCTCTGCATCCCAGTGGTGTTGGAGACACTTCCTGCAGTAGCTGTGTCCACAGGAAGTGGTCACTGGATCCTTGAGAAGATCCAGACAGAGGGAACAAGAGAAGATTTCTGGGTCCAGCTGAGCTGCTGCCTGAGCCATTTCACCTCTGAGAGCCACTGACTGACTGGCTGACTGACTGACTGACTGACTGACTGACTGGGTTTCATTTCCTCAGAAACGAAACCAGTTTGACTTGAAGGGGAGGAAACGACCAGTAAGGGCTGTCATTGGCTGCAGGGAGCACAGGGGGCGGGGCTTCTAACCTCCTGACTAATTCCGGGAAGAGGAGTGTCAGGGTGTGTGTGTGTGTGTGTGTGTGTGTGCTTGTGCACTTTGTTTACTTGGCGCTGAAGACAGACGACGACGACGAATAAAAGTTCATAGTTCACAATCTGAGTCGTCGTTTGCAGCTGATGTCATTGCTGCTGCCACACACACACACACACACACACACACACACACACACACACACACACACACACACCAGCAACGTTCCCTCTCAGCTGCGCGTTGACATAGATTGCGTAACAAAGTGAAGAGGTGCCACTCCGCTCGATTTTCACTGGCTAACAGCAGCACACTGGCTTAGCTTGTCTATTCAGAGAAGAGCTATCACTCCAGCTTATTTTTCAATCTATGTTATCACATGCATACTACTGTTCATTCATTGGTAGTTGAATTGTTAGGTGTGCTTGATCAGTAATTTACATTTTTTTTAAATAATAATTTAACATATTGTTAAATATGGTGCCGATAAAATCAATAAGTTTAAAACATCCATTATGTTATTAAACCAGGAAGACAGAGAAAATCCAACTAATGTAGTTTCTCAATTTAAAGTTGTCGACTGCTTCACTTATTTAGGCATTCAAATTGTTCCGCTGCTGGATAACATCATAGAATCTAACTATAAACCAGTAATTCAAGAAATGTCAAATTCTTTAGATAGATGGGCTGATTTTCCAATGTCGTTATTGTGGAAAATAAGCACTCTTAAAATGAATGCACTGCCTAAACTATTATATTTATTTCAAAATTGACCTCCGCCACGTCCAAGCAATCCATTTTCTCAGCTGAAGACACTTTTCATCAAGTTTATATGGAACAATAAACACTCCAGGCAGCGCCTATCGTTGTTGTACCTGCCGTATGACAGAGGAGGGCTTCAATGCCCACAGCCATTCTGGTATTACTGGGCCGCGCAACTGAGAACACTGATGTTTCACTTCTCAGAAGAGAACGTGCCACTGTGGAGGGAGATGGAGGGTTCTTCACTGAAGCTTCCCTTATCCATTTACCTTTACTCAGCAGATTTTAAGAAACTCCAAAATAAGACTAAGAATCCTATGACTAAAAATATGATCACCGTCTGGCAACTAGTTGAGAAATATTTCAAAGACGCAGCCTCACTCTCATTATTTAGTCCGATATGGGGAAATGATCTCTTCCCCCCAGGAGGAGGTGAGGGGGGATTTAAAATATGGGCTGAGCAAGGGTTCCAAAAAGTAGGAGGTCTTTATAATCCTGTTGATAAGCATCTGATGTCTTTCCATGAAATTGTTGTTAAACACGACCTACCCGCAGCCAGTTCTTTAGATACTTGCCTTGTGTATTCCTAGCCTGTCAACACTTGAAAGAATGATGATGAAAGACTGCCAGGGAGGGGCCTGATTTCTAAAATATATATATCCAGCTGGTGGATCAGTCTTCAGAATCCTGGTTAGATAAGCTTGAGTCCTGAGAGAGGACCTACAGGTTGAACTCTCCACTGAGGAGTGGGAGAAGGCCTGCACCAAAGCACAATCTCAGACAGTGAATACCCGCTTGAAATGGCTGCAGTACAACTGGTGAATGCGGTCTCACATGACGCCGGGTCAAGTTGAATGAATTCAACAGCCGTACCAGATGTGTGCATAAACTGTGATAAAGAAAAGGGCTCCATCTTTCATTGTTTGTGGCAGTGTTCTCAAATTCAGAAATTCTGGGGAGAAGTGAAAGAATGCATGGAGGAGATATTAGGGATACAATTACTTTTAGAAGCCAAGCTTTTTCTTTTGGCTTTTTATCCTCCAAACTGTAACGTAAGAAAGAAGCATGGATTATTTTTAGACATACTGTAGGTCTGCTCTTGGCCAAGAGAGTGATCGCACTGGCTTGGAAAGATGTGGATAGACCGAGGAAGGGCAGATGGTTTTCAGAATGAACAGCAACTCTGCCCTTAGAAAAGGTCACATATGCAATTAGGGGTAAGATAGCAATGTTGGAGAGCATCTGGGGCCCCTTCGTAAAGTATCTTGCTAAAGCCAGGAATGAGCCCTAAATCTTCATTCTGTGTAATATATAGTGAATGATATCAATGGAAAGGTGGTTGACCTTTGACCTCTGGTCAGTTCACTCCAGATTATTCTGTCACAACCTTTGCATTTTTTTTTTTTTTCAAATAATCAGCAAATGTTTTGTTTCATTAATGGCCTCAAAAAGTTTTGACTTGAATTGACTTCAGAAGCTGCACTATGAGTAAAGGAGTTGATTTTAGACAAGGATCTGTACTGAAGTAGAGAATGTGAATCATTTTACTACATCTGATTGTCCACTCTACTTGGTTGTATTCAGCGCTCTGACGTTCTTGTTAGCTCCGTTAGCTCGTACTAGCTGCTAGGTGTCATTCAGGTGCTACTGGAGGCTGGAATCACTGCACTGGAATGCAAACTGCTTGTGGCTCCGTTTGCACAGAGCAGCTCTCTCCTCACACCGTGGGCCGCCCAGTAACAAGATCTCAATGCTCTGTATATGGTCCATACACTGTAGCATTGACAATAAAGCTAGCGTGAAGCTTCAACCTGGAGTTGCTTGGTCAGATCAGCTGATGAGAATGAAGCCTGTGGAAAGTCCTGCTGGGGGAACAACACCATGAAAGTGACTTTGCTTCCAGTCGGGGTCAGTCTCTGATTAGTGTCCAGTTGTCGTGACACGCCCACACACACTGTGCAACACTTTGTTAGAGTGTCCACTTGGAACATGACTGGTGTGTGCATGTGTGTGTGCAGCTTGCTGTTTAGCTCCACTTGTTGTAGTTCTGTCAGCCACCACTAGATGGAGCTCTTCACTTCACTCTCCTCCTCATCCTCCCTCAAGGTGACCACCAGCTGTAGAGAGAAGAAGAAACAGCAGGAGTCAGGACTCACGGTCCTTGAACGTATCATCACAGAGACGTTGACTGTTGATGGAGATGATGGAGTGACTGGTGAGAAGAAGCAGACTCTCAGTCACATGTCAAGTGTGGAACATATGAAGGTCATGTGACCATGGAGTGTTGGACTGATACTGAGGCCTGATGAAGATGAACTGATCAATAATTGAGTGGTGAACTGAGAGAAGAAGCAGTTTGGCAGCAGATGTTGGATGAATGAGGAGCAGCTGGACGTCACCATCCTCCTCTCACACTGTGACTGGGAACACTGGACCTCTGCTGTGGGATCAACTGGCTTTGGTGCTGGAACCATCATCCACTGGTTCCAAACCAGTACTGACCTCACACTCTCCAGTTGATAGTCTCTGCTGTGGACAAGATCCATCAGTGGCTTCACTGATGATTCCTTCAGGTTGTTCCCACCCAGGTCCAGGTGTCTGAGGTGGGAGGGGTTGGACTTCAGAGCTGAGAGCAGCCAATCACAGCTGAGCTCTGACAACCTGCTGTACTCCAACCTGAATACAGAATAAATGATGGAGAGTTTATAATGATGGAGTGTTTTTCCAGGGTGTCATCACTCTGAAAATCAAAGTGAAATGTCGACTTCAGAATCTGACACTACAGAAAATGTCACCTTGAAATTAAATCCTCAGTCCAAAACTGATGTGTGTTGAAATGATGTTTGGTCACATGACCACTGATGACCTGTCTGTATCCTTCAAACATGAACAGAATGAAGTTTTCATATTTCTAGATGTCATTTTGATATGAATAAAACCTGCAGTTCAATGTTTATTCAACATGTGTGATGAACTGTGTTTGGTGCTGAAACCATCATCCACTGGTTCCAAACCAGTACTGACCTCAGAGTCTCCAGTTTACAGTCTGGACTCTGCAGAAAACCACTCAGCTCCTTCACTCCTGAATCCTGCAGCTGGTTCAAACTCAGGTCCAGGTGTCTGAGGTGGGAGGGGTTGGACTTCAGAGCTGAGAGCAGCCAATCACAGCTGAGCTCTGACAACCTGCAGCTCCTCAACCTGAATAGAGAATAAATAATGGAGAGTTTATAATGATGGAGAGTTTTTCCAGGGTGTCATCACTCTGAAAATCAAAGTGAAATGTCGACTTCAGAATCTGACACTACAGAAAATGAGAGAGGGTGAGTGAATGAGCGCTGCAATCTGAAATCTGACCACTAGATAACAAAATTTAACACACTTTAAATTTAAACCCAGTTTCACTCATTTCAAACACAAACCAGTGACTGCAAATTGAATTTCCAACAGCAGTGAAGTGGAAAACATGACAACAATAACAAGAGTGATACAAGTTGTAGAGTGAAGAGGGTGAACTGACCTCAGAGTCTCCAGTTTACAGTCTGGACTCTGCAGAAAACCACTCAGCTCCCTCACTGATGAATCCTGCAGCTGGTTGTTACTCAGGTCCAGGTGAATGAGGTGGGAGGGGTTGGACTTCAGAGCTGAGAGCAGCCAATCACAGATGAGCTCTGACAAACTGCAGCTCCTCAACCTTAATAGAGAATAAATGATGGAGAGTTAATAATGATGGAGAGTTTATAATGATGGAGAGTTTTTCCAGGGTGTCATCACTCTGAACATCAAAGTGAAATGTCGACTTCAGAATCTGACACACCAGAAAAAGAGGGAGGGAGAGAGGGTGAGTGAATGAGCTCTGCAATCTGAAATCTGACCACTAGATGGGAGGATTTTACACACTATACCTTCAACCCAGTTCCATTCATTTCAAGCACAAACCAGTAGATGTGGAGCTGTTGGGATCACTGAGTCATTCCCTCAAACCAGTCATTGTGCCAGTGTGTGCAGTGTGTCAGTCAGTGTGCAGCCAATCAGCAGTGAAGATGGAAAATAATCAGTGAGTCCTTTGTGTGCTTGTGGCTGTTTTCAGTCATCAGAGTCTCGTTACAAGTCAAACACATTCAAAGGACAAGATGAAGAAATACTGCTGCACTATTAATCTGCCTCGAATATTTCTTCACAGGATCTTCTGCTCAGTCATGTGACCTTCATCACCAATCAACAACTTCCATTGAGCTCCAAAGTGACTGGAGACATTTTCCACACTTTCTTCCACCATCCAAAGTCTTTTCTGGCTGCAGATTGTTGACATGAAAATATCAACAACATCCACTTTGTCTAGATGAGTCTTTAATATCTGCTTCAAAGTCTTCACACTGGGCAGCGTTACACACCAGTTGTCATCTGCTGACACACACTGTCCACCAGTAGAAAGCAGGAACTGACCTGAGAACTTCCAGTCTGCAGTTTGGACTCTGCAGTCCAGCACAGAGCAGCTTCACTCCAGGATCCTTAAGGGTGGTCCAGCTCAGGTCCAGCAGTGTGAGGTGGGAGGGGCTGGACTGCAGAGCTGAAGACACCACTGCACACTGAAGCACTGAGAGTTCACTGAATGAAGTAGAGCAGAGTGAGAAGTTGCTGCTTCCATCATCATCATCACCATCATCACCATCACCATCACCATCATCATCCCCATCACCATCACAATCATAATCATCTTCATCATCACCATCATCATCACCATCATCATCATCACCACCATCATCATCATCATCACCATCACCATCATCATCATCACCATCATCACCATCACCATCATCATCATCACCATCATCATAATCATCACCATCATCATCTTCACCACCATCACCATCATCATCATCATCATGAATGATTGAATAGTTGATTTTGGTTGACAGTGTAAATTCAATCAATCTTGTGCAATCAACTGACAACAATGAAAAAGAAGCTTCCAAAACAAATGTGCACATTATAAAGACTCACAACAACAAAAACATCACAACTGTGTGAAGGAAAAAGCAGCAGGCTGAAGACCAAGCTGATTCTTGCCTCTCCTATACAGTCCATAAGATTAGCTGGAATAATTAGTCAGACAAAATCAAAAAGGGAAAAAAGAGAAACGCAACTCAACAAAATATGCTTGACATTATTCTTCATCATTGACTCACAATTCAATCATTTATCCTCATCATCATCAAGTATTTTGCCCTTCAAGATTTTTTCAACTCAACAAAGAAGCACACATTTTCAAAAGGTCACTGATCCCATTCCAAAATGGAACTCCCAAAAAAGAAAGACATCTATATTTAACAATGGTTCTCACCTTCCATCATTCAAAGACACTCAACCCTCTGAATATGGATTGATTTTCTCTCACTTTAAAAAACTTAGAATACTGAGCGCAAGGTTTTCATTCAATCAATCATTGATTTGTGCTTTAGGGAACTTTATTTATTATTCTGACAACTCTTTTCTGTAGTTGAATTATTATTATAACTATTTAACCAGGTTTGTCCCTTTGAGATCCAAGATCTCTTTTACAAGAGAGACCTGGCCAAGAATGACAGCACATAGAGTTTCAACACACACACACACACACACACACACACACACACACACACACACACACACACACACACACACACAGTGTTTACATACCTTCTTAAACATATCACAGCTTTCCTGCAGTTCCTCACAGCTGGAATCAGTCTCCATCTTCCCTTCTTGGTTGTGTTGTACTTGCTGAGGTCCAACTCCTCCAGAACCTCCTCTGACATCTGCAGCATGTAGGCCAGAGCTGAACACTGGAACACTGAGAGTTTCTTCTCTGATCTGTTCTCTGACTGCAGGAACTCTTGGACCTCCTGATGCACTGACTGATCCTTCACCTCCAGCAGACAGTGGAAGATGTTGATGCTTCTGTCAGGAGAAACATCACCAGTGTTCATCTCCTTCAGGTTGTTGATGACCTTCTGTAAGGTTCCTGGATGGTTGTCAGTGAGACCCAGCAGGCATCCTAAGAGTCTCTGGTTGGATTCCAGACTGAGTCCATGGAGAAAGCGAACAAACAAGTCCAGGTGACCGTTTGGACTCTGCAGGGATTTCTCCATCATCCTTTTCAGAAATGTGTTCAAGGTTTGGTTGCCTTCTTCTTTTTTATATAAAATGTTCAAAAAAATATTTTTTTGTGTGTGGAAGCTGTAGACTGCAGCCAGAAACTCCTGGACGCTCAGATGAACGAAGCAGTAGACGGTTTTGTGGAAGATCACACTCTCTCTTCTGAAGATCTCTGTACAAACTCCTGAGTACACAGAGGCATCAGTCACACTGAGACCACACTTCTCCAGGTCTTCACTGTAGAACATGATCTTTCCACTTTCCAGATGTTCAAATGCCAGCTGGCCCAGCTTCAGAAGAAGCTCCCTCTCTATCAGCTCCTGTGGACCTCCTCCATACTTGTGCTGCCTGTGTGAAGATAAATTGTTTAAAAAAATCAGTTCTGCACTATATTCTTACCAATCTATTGTATGGTCTGCAAAGCTGCTGGTGATTGATATTAAAAGCTCCCCAAATTGCCACCCAACTCTTGCCACCCTGCATACTCAGCAGTTTTTAAGATACCATCCTCTGTCGTCCAGGATGTTCTGAATGGTGGTAGGAGTATCGCTGCAGCAGTCAGCTCAGGTTCTTTCATTATATCTCCAAAACGTTTCAGGATACCAGCCTGCAGGGCTTCAAACAAGAGGTCCACATGTTTTGCAAGAGTCCAGTTGTTTCTTCAGCTTTCCTGCAACTGATAAAGTGTTGGCAGCAGGAATCCCATATGCACGGAGGATTCCCCTTGGAGGACGTTGAGGGCCATGACAAAAGGCTTCATGACAGCAGTGTACTCAGCCAAAATCCCATTTCAGCTTGA